>JAIFRP010000002.1:5424926-5435946 GCA_032403825.1 Odynerus spinipes | reverse complement strand
TGATATTATATATAATACATTATACATCACAATTCTATATATAATTTATTATATATAATAATACTATTCCTTTATCACGCGAGTAATTATCTCTAGGAACTCGTAGACGAACTTAATTATTTATTACAATTAATAATAATTAATCCGTTACAGATCTAAGGATAAGTCCGAGTCATTTTATTATAAATGGCTGATTAATCTTAGTTAACATTAATTATTGTACAACAAAAGAAAAGGCAATTATTTGGAAACTTTGCAATAAATTATCCAACAAATTATGTTATACAGGGTGGCGTGATCGATGGAAGCGAACTTAGCGGCGTGCTCACGGCGTACAAGATGAAAAAACTAATGTGGTTTTTCCAATGGCTTCCCATACTGATCGGTGTTGTAATAATTTTTTTAATTCCACTTTGCTGCGAATTGCCGAAAAGGAAAGTACAAATGGCCGATCACGCGACAATGATTAATACAATTTTCAAGTCCTCGGACGCTCGCAGACGTTCGTTGACTCGCAGAACACGCGGCCGTTCTAAACTAATGTTCAAATAAATTTTCTATCCTAATTGTTTCTGCAAAATTACAAAATTTCGATCGTTTCGTCTTAAATTGTAAAATAATCTATCTGTTTGTCCGTTCGTTTAAAAGAAAACGGATGGAAACATCGTCGTTTAAGAGAAACGATCGAACTGCGTTAAATAATTAAATATTTACAAGGAACAATGTTATAAAACAATGTTCTAGTTTCTACTGTACACGCTTGTATGTATCCTATGCTAATATTTAAATCTATGTCTCTTTATAATATAATACACGTCTATGGTGGTATGCAAAATATAGAGTGAATTATAGTTAAATAAAAAAATTTCAAATATTTGACCTGCACAATAAAAAAAAAATTAAGTTCGATTTCTGAATGTTTCTGCAAATGATAAATAAACGAAACTGGATCAAGAACCAATTTCCAATTGGTTCTCACGTTGAACGATTCACTCTATACAATTGTCTACAATTTTTCTTTTGTTTTTGTTCCCTTCATAGACGCGCGATGAATTTTTAATATACGTAAAATGTATGATATACATATCTACAAAAAAGAAATATTTATATACGTATATAAACGTAAGTTCGCATGAAGAATGTTCAATGAGTCATCTCGTGCACCGAATTGCAATAAATTAATAATAATCTCGAGGCGATTTCTTCGTGCCCTTCTCCATCTTTTTATTTCATCTCGCTTTTTAGCCCAACACAAGACTCGTCTGGCAAAAGAGACTCACGTTTTGTACGCCTCTATGATTTGTTCGATCGATATCCATGTGCCGAAGCCCAGAGCCATCATCGAGAAAATTAATAATATACTATTTTTAATAAGTCTCCACTTGAAGGTACCCAAATGGCCGTCCCAGCAGGATATTGTCTCGACTATCGCTGGGATGCTGACACCGAGGATGGAAAAGAAAATGGCGCCTACCAGAGAGATGAACGCTTCCAATTCTTGAACACCGACTGCTATTCCAACTAAGAGAAACATAAATAAAAAAAAAAATATTGTAGGTACGCTAATTAAAAGTCACTCCCTATACTCTTTTTGCACTATTTTTTTACACTTCCGTCTACGCTTCATTAAAATGCGAGACTAATGAAATGCACGGAAAAATAGAACGATCATCGAGCACCTACGAATAATTACACGAAACAAAAAAAAGAAGGAACGAGTTTCAAACACGTGACTAGAATTCACGGCTAGCGAAACGAGCGAACGAACCGATCTGGACTGCATCGAAGCGGAATAAACCAAGGCTGCAAGTTAATTTCCGCCTTTTTTATTATATCCGAGTGAACGAGCACGTGACATCGTTCCGAACAATTCAGGCCAGGTAGTTCGATGTCTCTCGGACACGATCGTTCCATCGGCGTGAGTCATCGAACGAATAGCGCTCTTTTCTGGCTAATCGATAACCGTTTAAACAATTTACGTTTAAAGAGGGTGAAGATTGACTTACAGGAAACGGACTCCATTATGTATTTTTTGGAAAAAAGTCTCACGTAGTAATTATTTTTTTATCGATAATAATAATCGTCGTTTAATTAAGATTATTTATCATCGGCAAATATTTTAAGATTGATCGTGTATATGTAAACCTGTTTTCAAGATCGCGTTATTTTTTGATCATTTTTTCCTGTCTATTAATTAAAACAGGACAACACCTATTACTTTTTTTNNNTTTTTTTTTTTTTTGGTGAGGTCCTTTATGCCAGTCTGAGAATGTTTTATTATATCACCGAGACTACATTAGATGCCGATAAACAGTCACGAAGTCATCGAACGATTCTCATAACCGATTCTGAGTCATACTGGACGTGCCGGTCAAACGGGTATTTCCCTGCCCTAGTCCCACGTCTTTCTCTCTTCTCTTCTTAGGAAAGTAACACGCGCCGTCTGGCGTTCGTTTCACTTGCATGGACACGATATACGTACGATGCATATATACATATATGTGCCTGCATCCTGCAGCTAGTGTGTAAAAAAAAGAGGAGGAAAAAAATGTAATGTAACATACCTGTCAATAAGACGATCAAAGTCCGCAAAGTGGTCTCAGCTAATGCCTCGTACTTGTGACTGAATTTTGTCCTGATCGAATTCCACATGATCTCCAATGGAACGAACAGCTGTAGTCCGTAAGTGAACAAAACGGCCAGGCCGATCAGCAACTTCACCGCTTGACCCACACTGAAGAGACAAAAAGTAACGGTTATGAATCAGCGTTAAATAAAAAAATATGACGTAGAATGATCTTTTTGTTTTGTTTTTGGGACTTATGAAATATGGACACCCTAAAAATACAATGCCTGATGTTCTAACTTTGCCCTAGGTCCCCAACAAGTGTTCAAGGCTAAAATGCTAAATGAGAACCGTGTTGACCACAAAATACTTGGAATCCGTTCAAGTTGGACTTACATGTCATCCGCGGGTAGGTTCAACGTGACAATAGCCTCGGTCTCCGCTCCATAAGCTAAATAACCAAAAACACCGATCACAGCGTAGAGAGTAACCACGATGGACATCGTTATGTTGAGAACACCAGGACAGCCAAGAAAGTGTTGCGGCTTTTCCATACTATTTTCTACTGGCATCACCTGAAGTAATCACCAATGAGAATATTTATGCTTCTTGAGTAACGAAATCACGTAACCTAGGGATACTTTCTCGTGTTCATTAACGCGAACGTAAATAATAATTCGAGACTTTCGCTTACCACGCCGATTCCTTCGATGGCAAAGACAACAGTGGCGAAGAAAATCGGTAACTGCGCTGGTCGCGAGAACAAGTCGACGGTATCGATCGGTTTGATGTCCCGGAAGATGAAGTAGAGAGTTGCCGTGAAGCCGACCATCATGCTAACGTTGGCGACCATCGAGAATGGAACCATGTATTTGAGATTTCGAACCTGTCCCAGCAAAACCACGGCTGGTATCAAGGTTAGCATCATGGAACCTTTGTTTATCGTGTTCGGTCCACTGTAATGTTCGGCGATCTGAAAAGAAATAATTATTATAAAATTATATGTTGTTGTTTCACGCACCGATGAACTCGACCGCTGGGCTCACATAAAAATTAACTTCTTTAAGAATTTTATTACGCTGCCGAAGTCAACGAAAGGTAAGAAAGAACTCAGTCATGGTCTGGTGAGTCCCATAAACTGTTACATATATTTTTAATTTTTTTGTGAGCAGCGATTCTGACGTGGGCGGGCTCGCAAAAAATTGAAGCAAGGGTGTTATCATGCTGGAATATATTATTAATCACAACGGCATCACAAAATCGCAACATCACAAAAATCACAACATCACAAAATCACAAAATCACAAAATCGCAAAATCGCAAAATCGCAAAATCACAAAATCACAAAATTACAAAATCACAAAATCACAAAAATCACAACAAGCAAAAAAATAATGTAAAAACTCACCTGATGTATTGTGGTTCCGATGAAGCCGATGTAAACGCATGCACCACCCACATAAGTCGCACAAAGTGCCGTATTCACGAATATCCTGCTAGCATTGGCCCAAGGCCTTAGTGGTTTGGGTCCACAAAGAAAAGCTGCGTAGGCTGTATCAGCATACGTCATCTTCGGTGTTTTCGTCCGTTTACAGAGGACATGGGACGACCGCACCAGTATGTGCACACAGTGGGCGCATATAATACCAATGATTATCGTGCCGAGTCCACCAATTATGAGACCACCGTTCCTGATTGCATTTGGCATTGCAAGGATACCAGTACCCAAGGAGGATTTCAAAAGATGTGCCAAGGAGCCGACATCTCTGAAATTTGGAATTTGAGTTTTAACCAAAATCGTCGCTAATTATTTATAATAACAACAATTATTCGAGACTGTTTTATAAACGTTGAATGTACAAATTTAGCGAATTTGAATAAAAAGAGATTTTACGTTTATACTCGAAAAAGACATTTTTTTTCTCACTCCTAACACGCATTGAATTTATTTAACATAAAGTCTCGTGTTCTCAGACGTGCTACTTTTTTCTTCTTCATTTTAAGCACTCGCTTCGAAGTATCGTTAAATAAATCCTCAAGTCCATTAATTCCATTCATACGCGTCGGACTCAAAATACGAGAATACGCGTGCGCATATGAGCAAGCGCCACGTGAAAAGGAAAAAAATATGGCAGAAGAAAATAATGTAAACGTCGAAGACGCAGATAAATAATGGAACTTACGAGTTGGCGTGCTTCTTGTCTCTGTGCTCGAAAGGATCATAAAACTCGTCCTTCTCGTTGTAATCGCCGATCGTGATCGTTGCGATCTTCGTACTGGTAGGAAACAAAGAAAAAAAAAACAGAAATTAGAACAATTTTAACGACAAATAAAAATATTTAACATATTGCGAAAATTTTATAGATGATCGGTAAGAATCTAATCGTTAAAAAAATCAATAGACAAATGTGCTACGATTAGAAAAATTTTATCGGCGAGTCGTATCTAATCTTAAAACGCGAAATTAAAAAAAAAGGAATTTCCTATATCTTCAGACTCGAAATTTTTTTATCGCTTATCCCTCCAAAAAAACCGCCCATTTGAACGACAGAAATCGTACGTGCCGGCGAGTGAGATAAATGAAAAGAGAAAAAAATAATTCCGCGCATCTCTGATCGATTCGCCGAGTATTAAAAAGCGTCGGTGTAAAAATTGTTATCTGATTTTGACTCGCACTTTACCATCAAGCTCTCGTCGTTCGGTTATTATCGATATTATTATCGCATCTACAAGAGCTCTTGTGTTTTAATTACGTTTCTCGGTCGAACGGAAATGAAATCGTTTAATTACATTTTTTTTGTCTATTTCTTCTTTTCTGTAATAAACGAAAAATCGATAATACCTGCTATTGAAATCCTTCATCGAGTTTCCGCTCGATTCCGCGTCCTTCTCCATTTTCCCCATGATGGCTCTAAAAAAATAAAAAATAAAGTAAAATAATAAGAAAAGAAAATGGACGACCCTGTTTTACGTCAGAGGAGACGAGAAAGAAAAAAAGTGCAATATTTTCGCATGTTTCATCATCAATAAGAATCGTCCGGTTTCGATCCAATGATGCAACATTATCATATCAGGTTTGATATTCTAATTCCTATAAAGAATTTAAAAGAATGTCGTGTCTCGCGTTATCGGCCGGGCCTACATCTCTTTAAAAAGCTTTACAGATCGATCATGTTAAACGATCCATGACAAGACAGAAATCAACTTGTCTCTTTCGTAAGAACAATTTCAATTAGCCGTTATCAAGGAATTAGAGCCAGGGATTAGTATGATCGTGTTAAAGTAGTATCGATAAAATTATCGGTCGTGTTTGGAAATACGAGATCGATTTGACTCAAAGTAAATAGTCGAATGAAAACAATCAAGGAATTTAATTAGTTGCTTGTTAATTAAAATAATAAAACAAAAAGTTGGTTAATTAATCGTTAAATAAATAATGTGGTAAGGTACGCGCTCTTTACGTACCTGTGTACGTACGTATGTTACGTTAAAAATATATGTACGACAGATTATATAAATAATAAAGAAATAAATACATTTTAAATTAAACATTATGCACGTATGTATTACACTCGACGTGTACGTATATGAATATATGTCACATTATGCACACATATATACATATATATATCTTATATCGATGACGTTAAAAAAGAAGAAAAAAAATTGATAACACCGCTATCACCAAATTTCGCATACGTTATCACTCATGAATTATGATAACTATATCCGGACGTGTGTACTCCTTCGAGATATTGATCAGGAATTTCGAGGAAGGACACCAAGCCACGCGACGTGCACGAGGAATGACCGCGTGAAAGATTTGTTTGTACTCTGGGGTGTCGATTTCATTTCTTTTTTATCTACACGAATACGATTGACAAGATCGATCAAATATTTCGTATTAAATACATGCGAATTAATATTATCGTTATCGTTATTAATAACGTAACATAACGTAGGTATATTAATAATAAGTATGTATTAGAAAAGTTAACGATAAGTTAATGTTATTTTACATATTGGAAAATTGAACAAAATTCATTATTAAAAAAGTGGCATAAAACAGTACCATCTTTTTCTTTTTACAAATGACACAAGCTCCAAAGCATTTCTCACGTTCGTATTATTATTGTTGACACGTACAGAAGGTATTATTGTAATATTACCGAACTCCCGAACGTAAAGCGTCTAATTTTAAGGTCGTTTTACATTATTTTACATTATTACTCGTTCAAGCCTAATGACGCATTTTCGAGAATACTTTGAGCATGCGTATGTGTGCATGTATGAGGCAAATAAGAAAAGTCAAGAACAAAAAGAAAAAACAGTGGAAGTTCTATTCGCCTAATCGCCAAGCACGTAATCGCCTACTATTAATAATTATCTATTTCAATTTTTTGTTTTTTTACTTTTACTTTTTAAAGGAGAAGAAGCAAATTAAATTTTTGGGGAATCGCGTTAATTCGTCGTTAATACCGCGATTAACACGATTATATATTTATCTGTTATCGAGATAAACACGGATGCGCAACGCGTTTATAAGTGAACATCGACGCGTTTTTATGCGAGATAACAAATGCGTTCGAGGTATGCTCGTAAATCTTCTATCTCCCTCTTACACTTCCGTCACCACTGCTCGCATATTTTCCGTACAAGAATAATAAGCATATTAGTTTTCTAAATATAAATAAAAAGAACCTTCGCGATAACCGTGCAAGAAAAAAGCTCATAAATCTTCTCGCTTCGGTTACGTATGCGTTTCAAGAAGTTCTGCAGTGTCAATGAAAAAGAAAAAAGATAACAAATACATTTTATATGAAATCGCTATTGTTTAATTATTTTTTTAAATCGCATTTTTGTGTGTGGTGCTCTATGCTTCAGTGCTAATAATTAATAGACAATAATTTATTTACACGTATGTAATATCTAGTCTATTTTTTGTATATATAATTTTTTTGTTATATTATATATAATATAAAAATGATATACATATATTGACGTGTCCACCGATGGTACTTTTCCAAAATTGCAATTGTCCTCGATAAAATTCCCAACATCATCGAAACGATAACATAATCTTTTGTAATTCCTCGTTATCAGACGCTGCCCGGTAGCTGATTACGTAGAAAGTGTCTTGTAAAAAAGAAAAGGAGAGAGCGAGGCAGAGAGAGATAGGGACTCACGAAACTGATTTATGATACATGTTCGATCGAGTTCCTCGATAAAGAGAGACAAAAGTCGCTACGTACAGCTCTCGTGAGTTTAGACCTTTGTATATCAAAAATTTGCGTACTTCGCGTCGCATATTCGAGCACGTATGTCCATACACACATGGACGCACCCACACGCATACGTGTGCGAGCACGAGGTCTTCGTCGATAGGACCTTGAACTTTCGAGCGATCGTTGCGTAACGGAAGATCCTCGGCGGCCATTATTTATGTACAATAAAAGGAAAAGTAACCCAGATACGCTTTAACGCAGGTTGCTGGATAAATGGCACGTGAAATTGGTGATGTTTAGTGTCACGGAGACGTTATCACTTTGTGATCACAAAATGGTCACAAAAGTCGCAAAGAATAATGAAGATCGTAAAAGTCACATTGTGATGTTTAATGGTCACAAAGTGATCACAAAAGTCATAAAGAATACTAAAGATCGTTAGGAGTCACAAAAGATTGTAAAAATCACAGTAGCTGCTAATCATGATCGTGATAGTTACTGATCTATAATATCAGAAACGTCATAAATATTTTGAAGTGTCATGAAAATGTCAAGATCGCAATCAACGATCGATGATCACCGTAGTGATGTATATTGATTATCACAAGAATTCTAGAATATTTGATATTTAGATTAGAGACTATTTAATTAGTGTTATGACATCAAGAGGATTCGAAATCAGATGATACGTCAGCTAGAAAGGAAAAATTACGTCGACTCAAGGCGGATCCGGTGAATGGAAGGTCTTGTTAGAAACAATACTAGAAACTCGACTCTATAGAGATAAAGATGCTAACAATGTGGAACGATAATAGAATTCGCACGTTTCCGCGTTTATGCACACACTTGGAATAATCGGTATACAACGAATGATATATTGTTATACTTACTGTTGTATCACAATATTGAGTCGTCCACGAAGTTCCTAGTTCCCCACCGGAGCGTTCAAATGTTCATACAAGGCGTGGTACAATTATATCTTCTTTTTTTGATCGATTAATGCCAAATTTTCCTTCCTCTTAAGAATGGCACAAACAATGGAAATTATTTGCGGTTTGGGTCGATGATCAATAAATTGTCACGTGACATGATTCATCCATCCAACTTTTGTCTTCTTCCTTCTTTTCTTCGAAGATCTTTTGAAAGGGGGTTGTGAACTCCGCAGCGTTCCCGCTCGCTTGCGATGACGCACGGGTGAAAGCACGTTCTCAACCGCTACGACGTAACAGAGTCACCGTTCCTCACCATGGTATCATTAGCGATAATAATAGTAGTAGTAGTAGTAGTAGTAGTAGTAGTAGTAGTACTAGCAATAGTAGTATTACTCTTTTTGTGATGGATGCCAGAACAGATGCAACAAGTGTCACGTGACCCGATCGTGCCCTTTCTTAACAAAATCAAAAAATACGAAGAAGAAAAAAAGAATTGCAAAATACAGAAATCGTTGCGACGTTGTGATTTCCTTTGTGATCCCCTTGTGATCGATTTGTGATAGTCGTCCTCGTTTGTGCTGATGTTGACGCGTTCGATGATCGATGATATATAAAATATTGTGATCCGATGTTGTGACGTTGACTCGCGATGTGTGATCACAACGGTGAAACGGTATATCGAACGGTTTTGCACTACGGTCGCAGTTCCGCGAGCCAAACGAGGTACGACTGGGCAATTTCTTCGACGTTAGGCAGGTTTATATATACCGATAGGTGTAGGCACGCACGTGAATGACTACCGATACCGAAGCGGAGCGGCTTCTTCGCGGCTTGCGAACGGTGTTCTCTCCCAATGAAGAAGGAGAAGGGAGGTGGGGATCGGGACCACGAACACAAACACGACCCTCTATCCTTCTATTGGCCGTTCGATCGCGAGAATTTATCTCACCGCTTTCCTCGATCTCCTCCTTCTTCCTTCTCCTTCCTTCTCCTTCCTCCTCTTTCTTTTCGCGGGTTTTACTCTCGCTTCTTCCTTTTTATTTCTTTTTTATTTCTTCACTCACTTCCGCGGCCGTGTGAACTCGGCCGATACTTTCGCGTTAATTTTCCATTTTTTTCGATAGTTTGTTATGAAAAAGGGTTGTTGAAGTAGGGGGTGAGGAAATTTTATGAAATAATAAATTTAGGGTCTTAAAGTTATTCAATTTTCATTTCTTTTTTTTAAAGATAAACATTCACGCTAGTTTAATAGAGAGTGGGTAAACGAGTTCAATGACCTCGGTCCTTTGTTAATATCGTATATTAAAAAAGAATCCTTATAAACTTCCCATTAAATAATACCTCAAATATTAACGATATCAAACCGTTAAATAAAAAAATAACTGTATAAAATAATGACTTATAAAAAATCCATTAACGTAAACAACAATGAAAAAGATAACAAATATGCACACACACACACACACAAGCACTGGAGCAAGTAGAAACAAACAAACCGTGATGAAAAAAAAGTGAATAAAAAGGAAAAAGAAAAAAGGGATGAAATTTTTCTTCGATCTCTCTGAAGGAAACGTGAGATAGTAGGACGGCCGCTTGACTGCGATTAACTCGAGTTGCGATTCTGCACTCGGTACACCTCGTTCACTCCCTTTCACCTTTTCCCTGTTTCCTTCTAACCGATCGCGAATATCGCTCTTCGTCCTTTTCTTCACGATTCTCGGCCGATCTCCTTTCTTTGTCTCACCATCTCATATATCTCACTCAATTTTACTCCTTTTTTCGTTCATATTTTTCCCGTTACATCATATCCCACTTTTATTTAATTTTGTAACTTCATTTTATTTAATTTCATTTTTTTCATTTATTTTCATCGTCGTAAAACAAATTCATTTCGCTCAGATTCACTTGACGTCACAAAATATTTATCTACCTATCTATTTACCTATTTATCTATTTATCTATTTATCTCTGTTTCCGTCACGTGTCTTTTGTCTCACATTTTATCTTATATTATCAGAGGATCAATCCCCCGTGCGATATCCCATTATTTATATTTCTTTTTTTCATTTCACGCTGTCTGCAATCTAGATTGCTTAAAATTGATTCACCTGACGTAATAAACTACTTATGTATCAATTTATCTATCCGTCTCTGTCCTTCTCCCATTTCTAGTGTTTTATCTTATTTTATCTGACAATTAATCCACATTGCTCTTTATTGTTTATTTCGTGCTGGTACAATCTAATTTTCCAAATGTAACGAACTATGTACCTATTTATTTATCTCTCTTTCTCCCC
>JAIFRP010000002.1:5402893-5417594 GCA_032403825.1 Odynerus spinipes | reverse complement strand
CCCCCCCCCCCAACAAAATATTATTATTTTTTTTCTTTAATCTCCTTGGAATTCGTAAGTATAACGAACTCTCGTATCGGTCACGTTTCCCCTTCCGCATGAAATCGCGAGTCCGAGCGTATTTATCAAGCTGCATTAAAAACTGGCTCGTTCGAACAATGAAAATAAAGAAGGAAAGAAAAAGAGAGAGACAGAAATGAGTTAAAAGAAAAATCAGGTGGGATAATATCTGTCGTCTCACAAATTCTTTCTTCTGTAAAACATTCTTTTCTTCTGACGCCGATAATCCTCCCCCCACCCCAACCGCCGTCGTAGCGCGAATCGGCCACTCCCGATCTGTAAATTAATTTTCCTTCGATGCGGTTTTAATATCGAACAAAATGATTATATACGTCTCAAGATGGTTTTTATAACGACTTCGAAGGAAAATACCGACATTCACATATGTATATACTACAAGTATTATAAACACGCACGCGTCTCGGTGTATTGTTCGCGATTTTGCGTTTCTTTCTTCTTTTCTTTTATACATAATTCGTTTTATTAATCGGATCACATTATCGCAGTTGTCGTTACATTACATACATATATATATACGTTATTTACATTAAAATTATTTTTAAATAATTTCACGATGCCGCTTATATACAAAGTACGTGTACGTGTATCTATTTGTGTGTGTGTGTGTGTGTATGTTTCGTGTCTTCATTTATCGCGTATCGATAAAAGAGTCGAGTAATTAATCCTATGACGATAGTAGCTCCCTAATCTAGACGATGTATAATACAATGACCATTACGAGCATCGATATGAGGAAGCTGGCTGAAGAGAAATTAAATAATTCAGAAGAAAAAAAAATAAAAAAAAAACAAACGATTACAATCTCGCCGCAGCCTAGCAGTTGTTTTCTCTCATTTTTCATTATAACAATCGCGATTACAGTCACAGTTCGAAAACGTATAAAAATAATAGCCTCCAATTGGCAGCGTGAACGCTGTCTCTCTTTTTCTAGCACATATACGTCTGTCTGTCTGTTGTGTGTGTGTGTGTGTGTGTGTACATGTACGTGTCTATTTGTTCATCTATTAGTTCTTACCCTCTTATCTATACGCTTTTTTGTTTACTCTTTTCTCTCTTAGGGACTGGAATCATTCACACGATTTAAATAACAATAATCGATATCGAAATTCTTCGCGAACTATCGTAGCAAAAAACGAAGCGAGAAAGTACGTCGTCGTATTATTCGGTGTAAAAAATATTTATATATGTATATATACATACATATATGTATATATATTTAGGCACTAAAATAATAAGTAATAGTCCGTCAGTCCTATGAATTCGGCTAGCGTTAATAATCACAAGTTAATCATCCTTATGCTTTTTTCTTTTCTTTTTTTATTTATTAGTAAAAAATCACCGCTCTCCGACTGTGATTCAAATTCGAATGATTTTTCTCGCGCGCGCTCGTCGTTGCGTATAAATAATAATAATAATAACAACAACAACAAATATAATAATAATAATAATAAAATTGGTTAAAGCAAGGAACTGTGAGTTTGAAGTCGTCGTCTCGTTATACGCATCTTATAATATATACATATACATATACATCTCGTCGTGAAAAATGTTTGTCCGTGTGGGTGTGTATGTGAAAATAAGCACTGCATTCTCGTATCTTTTTTTTTGTTTCTAATCGCTCGCTCCTACACCTTACGCGTATAAACTATATATATATATATGTTTAGGTTATTATTATTATTACGGGAGAGTCTTTCGCGCTCTCTGATTAGTTTTCGAAACGATCCGAGAGAGAATGATGTCCAACGGGTGAATAATAAACGTCGTGATATGTGTCGTTCTGGGAAATAAAAAATTCGTTAATTAATTAATCGAATAATCAACTAACGTAATATAAATGCGTTGGTTTTCTTAGAGAAATAAAATTTACAACGCGTCGAGAGTCTTGTTCTAATCGTGCTAGCTAATCCGAACCTAAAGAAAAAAGAAAAATTGAAATTTCAACGCTGCTGATAACAACTTAATAATACGTACTCATAATTGAGCCCTTCATTGCACAAATCGATTAACTCCATAAAATGAAAAGGTGAGGAAATGCGATGAAATAATAATAATACTAATAATATATCAAGTGCTTTTACGATTAAATCTAAGATTTTTCAAAAAGTGGAGTTAATCAATTTGTGCACTGAACGGCTCAATTATTGCTATACAATGTACACTTATAACATATTTATAATGTATAGATATATCACACTTGTCAACTTAATTACACGCATGCGTAGAAAATAAATAATAATAATAATTATTATAATTATAGTAATAACGATAATAGACGTACATCACAACGCGGAAAAGTTAAATAAATTTTGTTAGATGCTATAATAACTAAAAGTAAGTGGAATATCGATAAACGAGAGCGCTCGATTACGGAATGTGTGTGTATGCTTGTGTATGTTTGTTTAGGACCGTGGAAACTCGTCGAGAAAAATTGTTTAAAAAAAAGTCTCGTTTCTTTCTTGTCTTCCTCTTTTTGTGAATCATCGTTTTTTTATCCTAGTAGGATTTGGAAAGTATTTAAAAAAATGCAACGCGTACAGCGTTATACGAGTTCACGTATAACCAGTAGAGAAGGTTAATAATCGATGGTTAATTGTTTAGTTAATTTGCCAAGTAATCGAAAGTTTGCTGGTGCAAACTCGTCCTTGACGTTATCTTTCTTTCACTTTTTAAATTATTAATATGATTTACGCTGACTTTGTTCAACGAATACGTTAATAATAATAATAATAGTAATAATAATAATAGTAGTCATACTGTTCCGTGTAAATTTGTTCTTCGTAAAACTGTTAACGACGCGAGTGGAGTGAAAACTTATAAACAATAATCTCTAACACATCTTCTTCATACCGAGGATGAACACACACTGGTATTTTTAATGCGATTTTGGAAATGTTTATGTTTCGATCTTAATAGTAACCTTCGTGTTAATCTACTTTTTGTTTAATTGTATATTATTGACGAGTCTCCTTATTTTCCATTTTCGACAATCTAAAGCTGCCTGAAATTTACGACTTAGTAGTCACGTTTCGATTCTTTCGTAAAATGCTGCCAAATGCATGTTGAGATATCGATCAGCTCGATCTCGCTGACGATAGCATAGATCAACATTAGAAGGACGGTATCGGTATTAGTTATAAGTTAAAGCATTTCGTTTCTTGATACTTCGTTCATGAGTGCATTAAATAAATAAAACCAAAAATATATCCAACACGTTTGCTACCAAGTGATTGCCATTATATATGTATATACATGAACGTGTCGATATTATTTCATAAATAAATTACCTAAATATTACTCTTAACACTCGATTGTATTTCGATACGTCTGATATAAAATTAAAAAAATAAAAGTTATCCATATCAAGTATTTGTACAACAAACAGATGGTAGTTAACGTGGTAAACCAAAGTGTCCTAATGTTCGTAAAAAAGATAAAAAATAGTCCGTCCTCCTATCGTTAATCCGAACTCTGGACATAGTCTTCAAATTCATCTTTCGATCATCCCTCGCTCGAAAGAGGATGACACTCGAGCGAGTCTCGTTCAGCCATAGCCTCGCCACAGCGTAACGGAAATTCATCAGTCAAGAGACTCTCTGGAATCATATCAGCCGAGTCGATACTGTCGAAATATCGATGAGGCCAGGTCGAGCTAGGCCTGAAGCACCTAGTAGACGAGCCAAGAATGAACTCGACCCTAGTCGAGCCCGTAACTGATGAAGTTTCTTGATTGAGCGAGTCCGGATACAAGGACGAGTCGCTGTGCCGGAAACTGCTGTTGGTTGAACACCAGGAACTCGGTGGCTCTGTACGAGTCTGAAAACAGACAATAAAGAAATGTTCCAGTCAGTCCAGGTTGATCATTAAAATGTTAAACTTCTTTCTTGGTGTCCGCTCGATTTACAAAGCGAGATATGTATGTATATATACGCGTCCAGATCGAGCAGGCTGCGTGTGGGGATCAGGCTCGAATAGGATGACGACTGAACGAATCAGAGATTCGTCAAAAATATGGCCAGTGGTGTGTGGTATCGAATGAACCGCAAGGCCAAGCGGGTAAGCGTGTGATCGATTTGGATTTTCTTTTCTTTGCTTTCTTTAATTCATTAAATTCCGTAGGGTTGAGAAAGAGTCCGGGAATATGTGTTGGCAACGCTAGCAAATCAGATGAAACCTCAGCGAACGAAAGAGACAAGACAAAATTCGAGGAACGTGGACGATAACGTGGAAACAAAAAAAAGACAGAAATAGAAAGATAAAACATATTTAGGGGATCGACGATGATGAATGTGATTCGTAGGGAGGATGGAGTGGTTTGATGAACGTGAGGATCGGATCTCGTGATTTGTGAACTATGGTCCTAGATGACTAGCTTGTTAATCGAGTCATTTCCGGGCCAGCAAATGAGAATGTTTTATGAGAGCGTAACTACCGGTAGAAACAAGCATTTTATACTGACAGTGAAAAACAAATGATACGTTTCTTTCGTTACTACGACGATTACAGGTAATTACATAACTCACGAATCGCAACATCAGTAGAGGATCTTTAAACTCTAACTTGCACGAGTAAGAACCGATGTTAATCCTAGGTCATGTAGAATTAGTACCGTAAGTATCAAGTGATTAGTATCCTCTAGCTACGTTAATGATGCTCGTACGACGTGTTCAACGTAACGAATGACAATCCAGAGACGATCCCGCGAGCTCGTAAACAATGACAGGTAGATTCGAGAATGATTATGCTGGATAAATACGTTTGCGTCTATAGGCCAGAGAAATGTCGTTCTCCCGAAGGATTCTCGCCATGATCATCGTGAGGGAGTTCTACGGGTTTGCGTGCAACATGCCCAAATCCAAGACGTGTGAATGGCAAAAAGTCTACTTCGTACGGCTACTGGTGAAAAAAGAGAAAAATAGATAGAGAGAGAAATGAAAGAGAGAAATGTAATATATATATATAGGTATAATAAATAAGGCTACAGCTCACCAACATCCAGGAATAGAGAGAAGCATCGAAGCAAATGATAATAAAAGAAGCATAACTTACGAGAAAAACCGGCGGCACAGACACGCGAGTGGGGGGGCCATTTTCTTTATTCGACCGCCGGGTGACGGGCTCGAACGCACGCTCGCCTAAGCTCCAGGAGATTCAGTTCGTATCAGGTAGTGGACTCGGGCTCGGGCAAGTCTCTCGAATTACGAGAAGAAGCGGGTCGTCGTGCTCGTCGACTGGGTCGGTCCGTCGAGTCTCTGTGTTTATATATCACGTCGTACGGTGTTGTTGTTGTTGTAGTAGTTGTTATTATACTCTCGTGTGTCACATAAATTCGGGATGAGAAAGGTTAATGGGAGGTGACCAAGGGATGTGTGGTGATGGGGCAAGAAAAACATCAATTTCGATTAAACTTGAACTGATAACGAAGACACGGGTGGTAGGTAAATTAGAAGTCTGATAGAATGACCGGAAACTCGTGCGTACAAGTGTGCTCGAGTGGAAGTTTTTAGTAGCAGCGCGTTCAGCTGATGATAATTGTGTTACGGAATATATCCTGTCTTTCTGTGTTTTTTTTAACGGTAAGAATAGTAGTGATAGTGGTAGTGATAATATAGAGTGACAGTGAGAGTAGCATAATCGCCGATAGAAATACTTATAATAGCGTGGGCTGGGCTAAGGGGGAGGAATAAATTAAATTCAGTTGTCCTTTTAACGTCCGGATATTTGTCATTCGAAGAAGAGCTACGATCGTTTGTGGAAGAAGAGGTAAGAAAGGTAGTAGAAACAATGTGTGTGTGTGTGTGATTGTAGAGGAAAAATAGGATTGTCTGGCCCCTTTTTTTTGTTCCTAGATTGGTCCGTTAGACAACGGTGACTTGAGCCAGCTGCTCCAAAAGAATTGCTTTACAGGTCGTACCTTGCCGTTGTCGGTATCAACGGACGACGCCGCGCGAGCCAGGCTGTGGGAACGACGCGCAGGAGCGGGCGGTCGTCGAGGAGGAGTCGTGCCCGGGGACGGGGTAGTCCCGAGATTGCTAGACTCCAGCGAGTCTCGCGCGCGGGACAGCGAGGAGGATTTGTTTAAGGAGTCTCGGCTGGAATTGTTACGGGGCAGGGACCTGTTCAGGGACTCCCTGCTGGTCTCCTTCCCGTTGTTGCTGCTACTGGTGCTCTTCGATAGGCTCTTGTTGTTGTTGTTGTTGTTGCTTAAAGACTCTCTGCTGGTATCCCGAGCCTTCGACAGCGACTTGCCGCAGTGACTATCGCGACTGGAATCTCTTGGTGGCCTCGTTAGAGACTTGAGGGATTCTCTACTGTCGTTTCTACCGTGACTGGGAGGTCTTGGTGCTGTCGGCTTGCCCGTCGAGCCGGGTAAAGGTATACGACTAGGTCGCCGACGAGGCGAGGGCTTCACCTCGACGGTTTGATGATGATCTCGTGCTGATTCCGTACTGCTACCAGGCTCGAGACCGCTCTGCTCACATCTAGGTTGCTCGCTTTCAGCATCGGGCTCTATTTCCGTTGGTACTCGTTGCTGAAGACGTTCGAGGACACGGACGCGAGCACGCGTGCCCTCCAATTCGATATTTCTTTCCTCTAACTAAAAAGAAGGAATAATTTGAATTATGCAAGTAATGGAAATTATTCAGATTCGAATTTATGATTAGCTACCTGGAACCGGAGATCGTCGTTCTCTTCACGAGCCTTGTCCAGTCTCTCAGAAAGGGTTTCTGTACTTTTCTGCACTTCATCCAGTCTTTTTTGCAAAACCTACGATAATAACAGACTCGTTAATTTCAGATGATCAAAAAACACTTTTTATTAGTATAAAGCTAAGTTGATTTTACTTGGTTATGGACGGTGGTGGTAATTAGGTGTCGCTGCAACTCAAGAGGCGAGCTCTCACGTAGGATGGCCGCGATTTTCCCCGAGTCCACGTCTTTAACATGAGCTACCCTTGTGGGCGAGACTAGGACGGAATCCAAAGCGCCCAGCCTGGCCCTTCTCTCGTTTACACTAGCCTCGACATCGATATCGCGATGCTCAGCGTCCGTATGGGCGACAGCATCGAGAAGCACGTTCTTTTCAATAGTCCTAGTCCTAAAGCGACTCTTGTGAGCCTTCGAAACGGAGGCAAAAGCTGAGGACTTGCTCTTGATGTTACCCATGTTGGCACTTTTCGGTGTAGAAGCTACCGGTGCAATCGGTTGCAATCTTTGAGCACCCGGGGCCACTAGGTCCGGGCTGATATCGTTCAACTCGACCTTCAGTCTATCTTCCAAACCAGTCTTTAATGCCGAGAGAGCGGCAAGCTCGGTCTGTAGCTCCTGAGCTCGAGCACGACTCGATATTGTTTCTGCCTCGAGTTCAGCTACCTTATCCAGGAGTTGTTCCTTCTCTCTCCTCAACGCTCTCACCTGAGACTCCCTACCGCCACTCTCCTCGTCATCGGTCGTCGTGGTAGTGTCGGTGGTATCAAGGCGAGTCACCTTTCTAACAGCTTCCAAAACATCCGTCGAAGCTAGGTCTTCGGTAGCCACGCTCTCCAGGCGCCCCTGAAGACACTCGACCTCCTCTCGAAGCCTGATACCCTTCCGATGGATAACATCCAACAAATTCCAAAGTTCATCCTCGGCCTCATCGAGGACACCAGGCCGCGGACTGCTCGGTCTCGGCGCTATCGCCGTCGAGGCACTATCCTTCGACGAGGTCTCCGTACTGAAGCCGGAATCTTGAACAGTCGCGCTACAGTTGTTCTTTGTACCACCGCTCTGCGAGTTGCTACGACTCCTTGGCAAGGACGACGAAGAAGAGGACTCCGCGACAGCCTCCCTAGGCACCACTCGTCTCCTAACTTTACCCGGCTCCCATTCGGTGATCCTTCTCGACGATGGACTCGACAAAGGCAACGGGATGTGCGAGTTCTGGCTCGAGGACATCACGGACGCGCCCGCCGACGCCGTCGCGGCCATCTTGTGCCGGAGGTTTGGGAACGTCTCGATGACGAGGTCCCGGAACTCGAGAAGGGCGCCGACCTCATTCTGCAACTCCTGCAGGGCCACCAGGGACTTTGCTTGTTCGTTTATCAGGTAGTGGAACGGTCCTGGACGGAGGGGCATGCAATCCATGCCACCACCACTTACACCGCTGCTACCTACGATGTTTCCTCCGCTTCCTCCTCCGCCACTGCTTACTACGCCACTTCCACCTACCCCTCCTCCTCCGCCACCACCGCTGCTGCTGTTGTTGCTGCTCACCACCACGCCCTCCGTCGAACCTCCACCGCTGCTGCTGCCGCACTGCTGTCGATTCAACAGACAACAAGACGTTACTGATTAACACGCAACAATCTGGGAGTGAATATTTCATTTTTAGGACTATGTGTATTCGATCTTTTTCGTGAGCGATGAATGGCTAGATTCGAGCGATGACTTTTTTTATTAGGCAGCTCAAACTTTTATACTTTGGGTGTCCCAATTTTTTAACGAACAATAAATTATTGATACAAACAACTTCTGCATTTTTTTAACCTAAAGAACAGATATTATTAAAAACAATTTCTAACAAATACTGACATTGAATATTAATTTAACGATTAACACGGGCAACTTTATAAAGATAACGTCAACCCACTCTCTTGACGAGCGATAATCATGAGATAAGTCCAATCGCATACGATAGACAGATATCTATAGCACGATCGACGACGTGTGAAGGACGACGTCTCGTCACACGCAAGAGGTAAAAAAGGAAAGAGAAAAAAGTTGACGAGGAGGTGCAGTCACGAAGCTCCATTCGTTAATTAATTAGCCCTTTACGGGTTCGGTGGACAATAAATTTTTTTCTGGTTTTCCCGAAGATTATGTATCCTGGCCTAGAAAAAGAGAGAGTCCTCTTCCACTTTGGCGTGTGTGTATGTGTGCGTGTGCGTGTGTGTCAGTATGCCTATCTCGTAAATGGAAGACAGGAAGATGCGTAGGCGTGATCCACGTGCATCTTTGCTCGCCCTTTGTTCAGATTTTAAGGCTGGTCTGTATTCGTTTAAGGTGCGGACACGAATGAACGCAAACAGAAAACAACACTGGATTTAAGTGTACAGTTTTTCTTTATACAACCGCGTTGTTGTGCTGTGTTGCATGTTTGGACACTGTGTCATCGAAATTTCGAATATATTGGTAGGTAGATTACAAAGAGGATTAAATGGATCGTGGATAAGCGAGAACGCGACTCGATAATGAATTTTATTTTTTTTCGAATTTTTAATAATCAGCTGGGTTATCGTACTTTCGGCGAAATGCACTTTCGGCGTAAAATTTGCACAAAATAAGTGGAAATAACGAATACGCTATAAAAAATTAATATACAAATTTCGATTTTTTTCAATGGGTCTCGAATATTTCCTACTTTTCACAAATTTTAATATTTTCACCGCATAGAAATACTTCTTTTTTTTTAAATCAGGTAAACACGGTCTCCAAATTTTCGTATTCCTGTCAAATATCGTAAGAATGGTAATTCTACCGTGCCGAATACGTGCACACCCGTGTAGGAAGTATACGCGGAAAAAGTAGAAATCGAGTACGGTGAAAGAATAAATTTCGTCGACGCCTCGCTCGTTAGATTTCTTCCTCTTTCGCGGCGTGCTTGCCAATCCGATTCTCCTTCTGAATGATTCGAGATAAATGACTTCTCCGAGGTTCGCGGAGACTAGTCCGAGCCGGCAGAACAGGATAGTTGAGAGAAAACGAGGCTTTTGTGTCAGCGGTGACCGTGCATAAATGATCCCTTTTCGTAGAAATTCTACGATAACAAATCGTACAAATGTTTCGTTCGAAATTTCACTTATTGTTAGACGATACCATAAATAATTTGTAATATAAAAAAAATACTTCGTTATTGAGTTGTAATTCGATTAAAATATCTTAGGTAGCAACGATTTAAAAAAAATGCAATATTTTAACAACTATACCACGGCACTGATTAGGCACCTGCATAAATTATAAAGTAGGAAATTAGGGGAGTGTACGAAGATACTTTCTAATTTTTTTTTTCTTCTAAAAATTTCCTAAACCCGATGATTTGCGATACTCGATAATAATCGTCCTAGAAGATACGTGTCGTAGCTTCGTTCCTTCGATACATGGAAAGAGAAATTAAAAAAATAAATAAAAAGAGGAAGAAGAAAACCCCCGCACCGGTAATCATCCGCATAATAATGGCCCGGCTCGTTGCACACGCGCGTGTCACTCTTATAAGGAGTGAACTCTTGCCTACGCAAAAGTCTGTCCTCCTCGATGAACTCGAAGAAAAAGAGAAAGAAAAAGAGAGGAAGAGAGAGAGAGAGAGAGAGAGAGAGAAGATCCTGTCCGCCTCCATCCAACGACGCCTCCTCTTCTCTTTCATAAAAATCAGCAAAGAGTACTCGTTAGAATCAATTGCGAATTTTCTAACTATTCTTTTCGGATGTTCAGAAAAAAGTGTTCCGAAAAAATGTGGAGAAAGAAAGTGACGTGAAGAAAGTTTAAATAATAAATAATGTCGGACTGATGTTTGATGTATATGTATATGTGTAAGGGAGAAAGAGAGAGAGAGAGAGAGAGAGAATAAAGTACAAGCTTACGTACTACAAGAGGACGTTAATTTGTTGCTCGCCATGGGATTTTATCGTCGTCGCGTCTCTCTCCTCGAGCTGATAATCTTCGTGGGCGTTGAGGTGAAGGGATAAAAGCTCGCTTTGCACCCACGTGAAAATTTCCTATCTCTCTTTCTCTCTTAAGAAGACGATGATGATGACTCTCTCTCTCTCTCTCTCTTGGATATTTCGCAGAAATCTCAAGTTAGCCACCCCCGCGTTATTTTGCTATATATCCCCCATAGCAATTGATTAAATATAACTCTTATTTTATAATAGATTGGAAATATGCTAATTCGATTCTATCCTATAAATATGCCACGATCGTGGCTTATTTTCAATGTTTTAAACGTGGGTGGTTTTAAATGATATCGACTATACGAGCGTTCGTTTCGAATTGATTAAAAATTTGTACATTATTTCAATTTTAGCTCTCTAAAAGCCACACAGATATTTCTCTTAATTACAAAACATACTTTCTTTACTATTTTTCATAATTTCCATTACAAAGAGACCATGAAACTTACATAAGTGATACTTTTAATGTTGAAAAAAAAAAATCTGAATGTCAAAAAAACTCTCGTAGGCAAAAAAAGAAATCGGTTCAAAGATCGACGAGATCGAAGGATGAAGCTTTGAGCTTGAGAAGCAATAAAAATGGGGAAAGAGAAAGAGCTTCTCGAGGGGAGATTTTATCTTCCTTAGGAGCGGCTTCCGGCGAGTAAACGATACGCCGATTCGCACCCAGAGAAGGTTACGCCTTTGGCCTCGGCACTCTCAAGGACACCAAGACGTTAATGCATTGACCGTGGCGGTCACCGGTGACCGACGACCTATTTGTCCTAATTTCGATCGAATTTTATACCGATTCCATCTTAATCTCTGATCTGCATCTAAAAAAACATACCTAATATATCTAATTACATATCTAATGCTAACACCCGTATACCTAATACAATATTTATGAGACCTTTTTATAAGTTCAATGGTATTCTAGTGCATTCCATTATTCTCAAGTTCACGGTACTCCAAGCATACAATATATCAGCGTATTGTCCGCCATTGTGTTCGTTACCTAACGCAATGTACATATGTGGGTGCCAGCATAACGAAGAAAGAAAGAAAAAAAGGGAAAGAGCAAAATTCACGCGAGGTATGTTAAAGTTCACGGCAGGAAACTTTTCAGGACCGAAATCGTTATTACCGATCGACCGAAACGCTCTCGAGAAAATTACGTATAATAGCTGGCTGGGTTCGAGATGGCGAGGTAGGAGTATCGTGAAATATTCAAATATTTTCTAAAAAAAAGAAAACGAAGTTTCTTTACCTGTAATTTAAAACAAAAAAATTTAACAACCCTTTCACAATTTCCACGAAAATTTAACAACCCTTTTACAATTTCCACGAAAATTTAACGAGCCGTTTTAATCGTTGTTTCCCTTTTTCTCGGAACCTTTGTTCTACACCGATTTTTCATTAAATCAATTAAACTCATCCACGATGGAAAGCGTTCCCTTTTACTCCTGTGAGAAATAAAGCTGAGTTCGCCTAGTGGGCGTCTAATTACTCGGCGACAGTAATTACGAGACCGTGTTGTAGCCCGAAGGAAAGTGAGAAGACTCTGAGAGAAGAGGAAAAGCAAGTGGTAATAGTAAAAGGGTGGGGAGAAGTTTTCTAAGGTTAGTTAAATCTTTTCTGGCATAGAGAACATTTAAAACTAAACTATGAACAAATTATTCATTGTATCGCAATAAGAGAATACAAAGATACAAGAATAAATTAAAACAAATTCAAATACAATTCCCTTTATTAATCTTTAAAACTGTTCCTTCAAAAGTAATTTTTTAATATAATAATTTTTTAATTTAATAATTAAAATGTTGCATTTTCATTCTTCTCTTCGCAGTTGATTTTGGAAAGAAAATAAAAAAAAATTAAATGCATGGGATAAAAGCGGATAAAAACGTGATACATACTTAAGCAAATGAAGTAGAAGTAACATGAATGACGAAATAAGATAAAACAAAAGGGAGAGATAGACAAACGCGAGTATTAAATTATTTCGCTTCTCTACCTTCGCTCTTGACCTTCGACATTCAATGGAATGCTCTTTGCCCGGAGGAGAGCAAGAGGATAAGGTTGGGGAGAGGAGGGGAGAGGAAGGATAAGGATGAGGATGAGGACGATGGTCCTGAACCTAGCAGACCTTGACCCACGCGTATATACACCGTGGCTCTACCGTATAATCGAATTTCTAATAAACGATCGGCTGCGTTCCCACGACATCGGATTTTTGGCTTTTGATCCTCCCACCCGTGTAAGTAAGAAGAAAAAGAAGAAGAAGGCGTAGACAGAGAGAAAGCGGACTCTCCTTGAAAATCTTCCCGTTAGCGTTGACGCTCTTCGAGATCGAAATCGAATGATATATCGCAACGTTATCTCAATCGATCATTCCAAATTATGAAGTATAACATGTATACATGTTCATTGATCGCATTTTATTGCGATAAAAGAAAATTGTTTATTTCAATTTTGCCCCATTCACTTCCTAATCTTTCTAATCACTTCTAACCAGGCCGACGATGTATCTACGATATCCATGAAACACAGTAGACATGTTGATTTTATTTTGAAATCGAAGAGAGATAAAATTGTTGACCTAATTTTATATTTTCTAATCCCCTAGATCTAAACAACAAAAAATCATCGATGTAATTAAAAAAGTAAAGCATGTTTCGGCTCTACCTTTCGATCAGATAAAATAACAAGTATCAGACATCATCCTCTTCCACTTCCACGACATATCCTAATCCCTTCTAAACACAAGGAACGAAATTCGAGAAGATGGAGAAGCTGCAACAGGGCCGATACATCGATACTAGGAGAATAAGTGGGTCTCCCGGCCAACTTTCCACTCTAACCGATTTTCTATCTTCTCCTTTGTCTTCCTCCTTACCTCGACTACACCCCCACCCCACCCCCGTCTGCTCATTTTCCCCTCTTTTCTCCGAACCCATCTATTCGCTTTCGTAGCCGCGAGAGAACGAAAACGAGCGTATGAAATTTCATACACGAGCTGTTAGTGACGCGTCCAAACGAAAAACGCGACTTACCACTCGCAGTAGACTCGCGAAATACGAAATATATTCTCATTCGGTGACCCGATTGCTCGGTCCCCAAGGGTTTACATAATACTCCTCTCTCGACGCGTCCTGTTATGGAATTTATCGATCGCCACGTCGATATAAGGAGATACGCCAACCAGCTGTCATCTCGTCTCTCTTATCCCGTACCGGCCATGGACCCGTTATTCAACCATGATCCCGATCCACAACCCCTTTACATCGAATTAAGCCGAAATTTTGGAGGTTCCTACGCGAGTAACATCTCAAACATTTGCTCTCGTAGCTCTTTAGTCGAATTCAAAGAATACAAATCATTTCGAGAGTGCTGCCAACTCTTACCGATTGTTTTAATTACGATGATCGATGTCGAAGCGATCGGCTGTCGGCCATTTTGAGTCACGTGCCGGCTCTAAGTGTCACGTGGTCACGTGACTCTCAAAACCGTTCCCAACCTAAATAAAAACTGTTCCAAACTCGGAATTAGATAGAAGAGTGGGGGGTGGAGATCTAGGTGTCCTTATTTTCGTGATTCCACGATAAATTCGTGGCTAGAGGTCTCGATAGCTTCTCTGCCGTGACCATGAGAAAGTAAGGATACGCAAAAAGTGAAAGTAAAGTAGGCCGATATCGAGACTAACAATAAGACGATCGCATCGATCAAACGTTATCCACGATAAAACCAGTATATAGAATTAGATATACGAACGTGTGCGTGTGTATCTGGTTTCTGGTGTCACTGGTGCAAAACGAGTCTACAAATCGGCCGAGTCGATTCAATGAGATTCCTTTCGGATGATAGAGCGAAAGACTGTTACTTTGCATTTCGTGATGTCTTTTATAATAAATTATTAAAAAAAAAAAAAGA
>JAIFRP010000002.1:5383275-5394472 GCA_032403825.1 Odynerus spinipes | reverse complement strand
CGTGTAATTAATTTTACAAAACGAGAGTGAAAAAATTGTGGGAAAAAATGGTTCATACGTAACATAAATTATTATTAGTATAATTATTACTATTTTTACTATTATCGGTATCTCCTCGGTCAATAAGGAAGAAATAAAATACAGATCGAGACGTGTCGGTAACGGAAATGAATTAACTGTAATTAGCTGCTTAAAAAAAGAAAAAAGAAAGAAAGGTGAAAGGGAACCTTTTATATCTCTCTCTGTTGCTCTTTCTCTCTTTATGAAGACGTCTCAAAGGCTCTGTACGAAACACGTTGTACGTACGACATAATAACGTGTGCAATTATTCGCTATAAGAGAAGAAGAGTAAGTGGACCCACTCGACACGGAAAAGAAAGTGTTCCCATACGGAATAGAACGTGTAATATATTATATGTAAGTGCTTTTTTTCGTAAACATATACTTACTTCTTTTCATACTTTTTTAATGAAAGTATTACATCAGTTCATTATATGTATATGATATAATCATATAATACGTGTTGTAACTAAAATTAATATTACAAATTGAATTCTTGAGAATAAAACAATATATGATAAATAAATATAGAATTCATTTTGTTCTACATTTTTTCTAATACATATACTATTTCTCTAATCATTTCCATACGCGTAATACATGAATTCATAACATTCTACATAACATATGATCGTAATAATAAATTATACACATATACAACTATAGTATACATACTCGTACGTGTTGGAATTTTTGCAGAGAAGAAAAAATACAGTTTTCCAGAACCCGTCATAATTCCCATGCTAATAAAAGAAAGACAGAGGAAATACTTGCGTAATTCCGCGATACTCGAATCCCGGAAGACATTATCTTGTCTCGCGTAGATGCTCGCGTCCAAACATTTAATTTCGAAGCTAATCCGATCGCAATAGACGCACACATATTCAGACGTGCGTACGAACAGGATGATCATACATGTTTTCCAACGGAAGATTAGATCGGCCATTACGTAACACGAAAACAATGCTACTAGCCGTTTTGTCATCTCCGCGGGCGATCAGTGTGACAACCTTGTTTTACAACTACTGGGAAGAAGGCAAACAACAAATGGTAGGAAAGAATTATTGGTAATTTGTTTAGACTTTTAGTGGAAATAATGACAGTTAATTACTGTTTTAATTACGACTAAATGATAAACAGGGAATTGTAAAAAAGAATTCCAAAAATGAATCCCTAAGCGAAATTTTTCTAAAAGTATTACCACATGCATTGAATATTATAAAAAAAAGATATGTTTTGTTATATTTATGGTTAATATATCAGCAGACCTTAAGAATAAATGTAAATGTGAGAGAAAATAAAAAAAAATCAGAATGAATATTCGGAATGTCTCTCTAAACTTCTAATCACATCCCCCTCTAATCTCCACGACGAAAATCTTTCACTTATATTCCAAAACGTAGGTGGTTTTTGGGAACGTCTCGCGTGACTGAACTCCTTCGACCTTCTTTCCGTCGACGTAATGATCTCTGACTAAGGTAAAAAGAGAGAAAGAAGAAAAAAGAAAAAGAAAAAAGGCAAAGTAGAAAAAAGGTCTCCCAACCGAATAGCTTTGACGTAACAACGTGATGTAGTATCCGACAAGAGAATCGATTCTCTAATAAAGAGAGTGAGACAGAGAATGTCTCGTTCTTACATTAGAAACCTTGATCTCGCTTCGAAACCAGTTCGGTGAGATAATAGATCGAGATTTCGTGACTCTGTAAAAATCGTACGCATACACCATTAATTAACAATAAATAATTGTAGTATGCAATTAGTAAATATAATTAAAAACAAATTCTGCATATTTCATTCTTCTTTCCCTTCTATTCTCCTTATCGTTACCTTTTTTTAAATTGTGAATGAACGTACTCGTCTCAACGACTAGCTAATTCCTTTTCGCTCGGTAGCTCGTGCCAGTCGTGTTATATTAAAAAGAAGAAGAACAAGAAGAAGATACGGGTGGATGTTCGAGGATGCGTGATACACATCCTGCGAATGTGCATTAAATTATTCAATTAGCGTGGCAATTAATTTTCGAGTCGGTAGATAATAACAGAACGAACTTGGCGTTTCGATTAAAACACGTGTGCCGTGTATATGCTAGATACATCTACATGTACCTGCATAAGTTTCTGAAAAAGACACGTTAAAAAACTGGTTACTTACTGGTTCGAAAACCTTCGTAACTCGACAAAGGAACGGTAAAGGGTTTCTTAGAAAAAGTTTCCTTCATCTTCTTCTTCACCTTTTTTTTTATTTTCTTCTCTTTCCTTTCTTTTCTTCCTCTTCGGTGATTTCACTTGAGAACGAAGTCAAGGATATACTTGGCCGAGCGTGGAAATGCTTAACGTGAAAGGATTTTTTTACAAATTCCATATTCTCTTTTTTAATAACAATTATCGATCAATAGTCTATATAAACTTGGTTAAAAAGATGGTGTACTTAAAAACAAATTAAAACAAGAATTTGAAGGTGTTTATATTTGTTTAAATTTGTTAAAAATTATTTATCTTTATTTTTTTCGTAAGAAATGTGTCGGATCCGCTTTTCCTCGTCATCGAGTACTTCCTGTTAGGTCGAAAAGGAGAAAAGTATTCTGCGAGCCCGTCGAGAGTTTAGCGACGCGTCGTTGCTTAGAAGACGAGAAAAAGGTAGAAAAAAGAATCGCCGGTGAGGAAAATGCTTATCCTCGAAAGTATGTCGAGCTACTTTAAACGTACGCACACGCACGCGTGTAAAACGCGCGTATCTCTATATTTACAATGTCTCTCGAAATATCTAAAAATCTATCGTATGTAATTATCTTCTACACTAACCGTTTTTTTATTCTTATTTAACTATGATATGTAATTTAACTTTCGAAGAAGTAACGTTAGAATTATCTTAGAAAGATTAGCTCAAAATCCTGTTAAATTTAATCTAAAAATAAACCCATTCGGGAGAAATGAGGTACGCGTAAAGATGGCGGATGGGAAACCCACGCACGTGTTAGATAGATATACTTTTATAAAATTGCCGACCTGTTTAGATTAATCCTATCCTTTCCTAAACTTTCCCCGGTATCTCGAAATAGAAATAAAAATAAAAATGATTAGTAATAAATTGTAAGAATAATTTATTACTTCATTAAGAAGATATAATATTCTTCTAATCTTCTCGCTGCCAATTGCCTAATTCTAATCTTGCAATATTTCATTACCGTTTAAAATACAATTAAATAAAAAAATATAGAAAGTCCAGCATACGTGGGCAAATATTATTAATATTATTATCAGTAGTAGAAATATATCCTTCCACTGTGCAGGTCTTAGGTTAACTAATTAATTAAACATTCATAACGGCAGTTAGTCCACAGGCGACGAATAAAATAAATATTTTCGTAATAATCCTGAAGAAATCAACGAGACAAAGGTGACGCGGAGGCGCAAACGATTAAGAAATCCTCTCCTCTCTCTCGCTCTTTTCTATGTAAGGAAAGAAAGTATATTCACGCTCGCTTTCGTTGTTCCTTTATAAAAGGCCGGCTAAAAGAGTTGAAGGAAACGTGCTCGGATGATCGTAATAAAAAGTACGTTTACGTAGGCGCGTGCAAGGACAAAGGAGAAGAAAAAGAAAAAGAGAAAAAGAGGGGGAGAGAGAGAGAGAGAAGAATATAAACTAAAGAAGGATAAAAAAAGAAAAAGAGATGAGAAAGAGACAAAGACTGTGCGTGCTCGTCCTGGTCGAACTCGGACGAGTTTCACCGGTGAAATGCAAACTACTGAAAGTGGCCACACGGTGAAACCTCCTAGCTTGCACTAATAAACATTTGACGGGGACTTCCCTTTTGTGTCTCTCTCTCTCTCTCTCTCTCTCTCTCTCTCTCTCTCTCTCTCTTCCTCTCTTGCTGACTGATTGTGAGCTAAAGAAAACGTTGGGTACATTGAAGTTTGTACATACATACATACATTGTGCTAAGGGTTTCGTGTATGTTACTTTGTTTGACATGTTTACACTCATCGTTCATTTTTTGGTAGCTTTTCTAAGCTTGTCTAATTGTTAGGAAAGAAAAGAACACGTAAATCTTTCAATTTACCAAAAAATAAGAGAAAGAAACGAAGATGATAGGTCATAACATTAAAACAAAAGGAAATGAATTTTTCTCTTTAAAAATTATGTTTTGAATCTAAAGTTCGTTTCGAAGAAAAGAAAATCTAAAATTAGTTTCGAATCTGCTCGACAACGTTTCGTTTAAATATAACTCTTAGCACGCACATATATATATAATACAAAGTAATACACTTCACGGTTAAAGGGCTTATATCCGTGTATGTGTGCGTGCGTGTGGTAAAAATGAAAAGAGGGAAAAAAGAACGTGAATAAATCTGGCAACGATTTACGAGAGGCCCTCGTATCGTCGCGAACGACTCGAAGCACTTGTACAAACAAATTATACCGTGAATTTACGTTTTCGCCTGCTCGTAAAGCTTTTCCGCGTCGATAATCGTGAATCATCGTGAACGTCAAGCGGCGATTTAAATTTTTCATGAAGAATTTCGTGATTACACACGTTCATCCTTTTAGGCTACACGCCATATTGATCGATTTTACAATGGAGGACGCTAGAATAATAAAAATTTATTAAAATTTAATAAAAACCCATTCGATTCGTGTTCGGAAAAATTACGAGTCTAATAAAGTTCTTTAAACTACTTCGTATAATTTTTCATACGATATAATTAATGTTAGAAAATTATATTATACTACATTATATCCAAAACTATACGAAATAGTTTTAAAAAATTTATTAGACTCTTGTTTGAAGATAATTTATTAGAAAAATTTATGGAAATAAAAAAAATGTGAATTCCAAGTATACACTGGCGCTTTCGAGCAGGAGATAAACGTCTATCGCCGGGAGAGTAACCTTAGACACGAGCTCTAATTGCGAGCCACGGTAGAACTGACACGCGAACAGTTTTCAATGTCAGGAGCTCCTTTTCTTTGGGAAACAATGGACGTAGATACAACATGTGAGTACATAACACACACACACACACACACACACAACATGGTGTAACGCACAACTGGCACATTTCTTCCCTTCGATTTCGCAACGATTCGAGCGAGACGACGCTACGGTCACTTTTCTATAACAAAACATAAAAAAAAATGATCGGCCAACGATATAAATGAATTACAACATTTTTTTAATCCTGCGGAAAAATATCACCTTTTCCAATTCGTTTGAACACGTAAAGGAAGTCCTGCGATTGGAAAGTTTTGCAATTAAAACTTTTCTGTACGTGTGAAGAGCCCGAGATCGCGTGCATTGAACATCCGTGAATTACGATTTTTTATCGCACTTTTAAACGTCAATTCTATCTCCCAGTCAGGGAAATTTAAATAAATCTTAAATTATATAACAATTGCGAATCTAATCTTAAATTATTTATTTGCTGATAAAATGGAAATTTCTTAACAAACTCAATCATTTTTCAATGTTCATTATCTTTTATTACAAATTATAATAAATTATTGAGGATTACTCAATATATCGATGGTTCGTCGTCCTGCTGACACAAAGGTTTCCTAACAACCGCGGATATTCTAGGATTGTAAAATAGAATCGGTGGTTCATTGTCCTGGCCAGTTGCCTGGTCGCGTCTCTCCAATTCGTCGACTTCCGTGTAACTGCTGACCTCGCTCCTGAGATCGTCAATAAACCTTGTTTACGATAATGATGTCACGAGTAGAAAACTGTTAGGTAGACTCGATTCTACTGAACATCCGATATCTCGTTAATTGCATAACACAAAAAGAGAACGAGAAAGAGAGAGAGAGAGATAAAAAATCTTAAATCGTTCGATACAAAAAAATATATATAACAATACAATGACATAACAAACGTAACTGGTTCTAAAAATGTCATTACAAACGAAAAAATTATTTATATTAAAACACTAGCTAGATTACAACAACAAATAAAGACTTTTCCCTGTTAAAACACAAAATTCAGTTCGATGACCTAAGAACACAAGTATGCAAGGGAAAAAAAGTCGCGTAAGACTCGCTTGAAACTTGGGAGAACCCCGTTTCAAACAGGGCAACCTCGCACGCGCTTAATAACTCTCGTGGGACTCGGACTTTTACTTTCTAAAGCGATAAAGTGGACGTGCGTGAGCCATCTCCACGGCTTTCCACGTGTTCCCTTTCCCTAGGTATCCGCGCTCGTGTTCAAAATACGAGTTCTACGTGCTAGCCGGCTCGTAGACGTTCACGAACGTGTTCGCGCGATCGATAGGAGGTGCGTGTATGTACTGGAGCGTTGCCAGTGGAGATCATCCCTTTAACGGGAGCTTTAGGAAAAAACTGAGAAGGAAAATATAATCACGTTCGTGAAAGGATCGTTAAAACGAATGATATCCTGTTTGTGTGTCCCTCAATTAATAATTTAAAAATAATTGGGTTATGTGTTCGTCAGGTGGAAGACGTAATGATGATTGATAGCGATGTAATTATGAAGATACGTGTCCTGTAATTATTGCATTAGATCGATCATAACGTGACAAAGCAAATAATTAACAACTTTCATTTCCTTTAGCAGACTGCTAACTGTTCAAATGGTTTCTAGTAAAAACAGGAAGGAAAATAGGATTTCCTGTATCATTCGTTCACTTCTAACGACTCGATTGTGATAACTAATTATTCTAGGGCCTAACGATGACCTGATTAACGTCCGAAATAGAATCACAGACCGTTTATGATCAGGGACAAGCTCTCGGGGGACGACTAACGAGGAATGATGAAAACAGGCATGATTTTCGAATAAAATTGTAGTTCTGATTTTCTAACCGCAACCAGGCACGATTTCATGCGGTTTGAACCCTATTACCCGTCAGGCTTGCTATTATCTGTTATAAAAATAAAAAAAAAAGATACAAGGAAAGCACAACGACGACTGTACCGAGCACGAATTAATGATTTTCCAAAGGCTATCGGCACGCCAACGATAAGCTAAAGCACGAAGGAAATAACTCAAGCACGAGGAGGAATCGACCAGCTCGACCTAATCCATATTCCGTGCCAGGATGCACCTGCCGCCTCAGGAAGAAATCGTCAAACTTATATCGCGTGAAGTACAGGAAAGGTACAATTCCAGGGCTCCTTTAATGCGGAAGAATCTGTGAAAAGAGAGATCACGGTCTCGCAACCGCAAAGTATTAAAGCTTGCCGAGAGAAATTTCTCTTTTGCTCGAATTTCTATGTACACACATAACGCACGGTGAAAGTTCATAATCCTGTTCTTTTTCTTTATTTTTTCTCTTTCTCGCGAACCGCATCAAAATCCACATCCTGATCAACTTCCTGAACCCTGTACCCCTGTTCTGGAACGAGTCCTATCGATGAAACATGGAACGAGAACAACGGTCCTGCCTCAAGCAGGAAACAAAACGTGTCACGTGCTACACGATCCACAAATCGATCACACAACAGGCCAATAACGAAAGCTGAGAGACTGCCAGACGTAAGGATTAACGAAGTAGGGAAGAAAACGATCCGTGAACGATTTACTTTAGCCTGTTAAAGTTAATGCTTCAATTTGCGATAACCTCTCTGCGGTACTTTCTCGAACGAGACTACGTGCGTACATACATAGATATGTACGTTAAATATACGTAGGCTAGACATGTGTGTAGACACGTGAATGTACATGTACAAAGCGAATGAGTCACGATCAGAGACGTAACCACGGCTCTCGATATAGCACGAGTTGTAATCAAATAGGATCTACGTGTGTACGATCCAGTGAACAGGACGTATGCTCGTGAAAGTCTTACATACACAAGTACGCACGTGTCTATCCTTACCAACTGAGACGAACATCTGGACGTAACCGGCAGGTTATCAGAGAGAATTATTTTTGCGTTCGCTATCTCGATGACTGTCCTGCTAATAGCGTAACGCTTTGTTATATACCAACAGATACACGCACACATACACATGGAGGACATGCATACGATCAAGGTGAATGAACATCGAACATTGTAGGACACCGAGTAACTTAGCAGCCTGCTAAAGGATAAAACGAGTCATTGGGATCGAAGTGTGCTTTTGCATACGGGTTCGAGAGATTTCTAGGATATGAAAGTCGATCATAGATCGATGGGGTTCTTCGTTCCGCTCGAGAACTCCTAGAATCCTTGAAATGGCCCGTGTTAAATCGTGAAATCGTTAAAACGCACCGAGATCCTGATTGCTTTCGACGCGTCAACGCTTTCCATTCCGTGAGAAATTTTTTTTCATTTCTGGAGACAGTAGAATAAGAGTTAATTTTCATGTATCTACATCGACAATTGCGAAAATGTTGATAATTACAAAAATGAGGTCTCGACGAGAATTTTCTTGCGAAGAAAATGTCGTCAGCGTTTGGTAAACCGAGCAGAGCGATACCGTTACCAATTTTTTAGACCGCGGTTAGCACGCGAGCGAAGTTAGCCAGCCGTTTGCACCGCAAACTTCTGCCATCGCTTCTTCCATCGCCATTTTTCTTTCTCTCTTTCTCTCTCTCTTTCTCTTCCCTCCTGTGTCACCCTTGTAACACCCATAACCTAACTTCGACATTAAATTCGGTATCGATTTAAAACTGGTCCAGGACACGGATGCTGCGCCGGACCAGTCGAGACATCGGCCACGATTTTCTTACTCTCTTTTTCTTTAATGTTCGTTAGCTCACCCGATCGTACTGGATTCGGTAATACTGATATCGCCGCTTGTATGATCTTCAAGATAAGTCTCGCTATGGTTCTCGTCTTGACCGTAGTCCAATGGCACGCTTCGTGGCTCGCGTATTTCTTGTATTCTAAACGAAGATATTGGTGATGTCTAGGTATATGTAAAAAACTAAGTTTTTCCAAACATTTTGTACTAGGTAGGTAACCCTCATGTAACATGATTTGAACATTAAAAAATTTTTTCTAAACACGAAACTTTGGATTCAATGAACAAATGTTTCGTGGAGATGCTTTTAACATAACACGGTATACATTTTCGTGCTATAAGAGGGTCATCCGATATATCTATCACGAGACGTTAATTTCCGAGCTGAATGTCTTGCTCGACTAATTCGATCCAAGAAAGAATCGAATATGGAATTGGTGAAACGTATGATGAAAGTCCGCCGATTTCTTTCACGCTCGAAAAATCATCGATCTCGAATTCCATTCAAGTCTGAAGACAACACATTGCTTTTTAACGATATTTCGTTCCCCCTTCGAAATCCCATAGCATATGAATGAAACTATGATATTCACTATACCCGTCGTGTCATTCATATTTCTATAAGATTCTTTTGTAACTAAAATAACGACACAATAGTGTTATTGAAAATGTTAGCTGTCAAATGAACTGTACCCTCGAAAGTAAACAAAAATTATGGAATACTTGAATAGGTATAGACCGGTCACGTGACATGCGGCACATGACCAGTGTCAGGTGACTTGCCCCACCGAAAGCGAATCTTTTTCACATGCAAAAGAACGTCTTTGGAATCTATAGAAATATCGTTACAAAAATCATACTAAAAAAACAAGGTAAAAAGATATAGAAACTTCTACCCTAACGGGATGGACAAAACTGCAGCGAATTCCATCGGATTTTCGGCAATAATGGCACCACCGGCTAGGATGTTCTCCAAATTGAAATCCGTCGTTATTTCTACGGTGTTCATCGAGTTCGAGACCATTCTGGTGATCCGTTGACTTTCGTTCCTTCCCGAGCTCGAACCATCCGCGAAAGAGACGATTCTTCCGGCTGGATATATCAAGGAATCATCGTCTTGCGTGGAAAACATGGAGGACGTTGAAAGATCGATGGATGTATCTTCAGCTGGATTCTCTTCGCGGGAGATCGTTGTCACTGACGAAGATTTATGAAGTAACGATGGAGTAGATATGACTTTTGTCAAGTTTTTTCTTTGCGCGTAGAATAAATATATTATACAGGGTGGCGCAAGAGAAACGAGCTAGTTTAAAAGAATTCCTAACTCTTTTAATTTATTTTCCTTAGACATGGAAGTTAACAATATTTGAAAATCAAATTGCTCGAATTCTTTTCGAGATATTTAACCGTAAAGTTTCCAAATGACCACCCAATATAATACGAACACACCGAAACGAATCTCATACATTAACCATATGTAATAAGTGATCTAGGACGAGTATAATGAACAATACATTTTTTTCAAATAAATTACACATCATCGTTGCTGTTATTACACCTCGTTTCACCGTAGATATCATTAACGACGACGGATGTATGTACGTGGATGAATCGCGAGAAAAGGCTAATCTCGATCGTACGATTTCGCCACAAAAGATGACGAATATGAGACCGCCGTGCGTAAATGACTCGCCTAACGTAACGCGGAACGGTGTAGGAGAAAAATTTTCCTCGAAATCGTGTCGGTCGTTCCTAACGTTCGTCGTATCATTTTATTATAGATATAAACGTGAAACATGATTCGTTAATGACGTTCGATCCACATACATATATATATATATACTTCGATTTATACTGACGGTGAGTCAGCGGAGTAACGCACTTTCAAAACTCTTTGCTCGCGCTTAATTACACTACAGCAGCCTCGGTAATTAAGCGTTCGCATGCAACGCGCCCGATTTCGTAAGAGCTCCGAAAAAATTGGAGACGAATGAAATACACACGAAAAATAAAAAAAAAAACAATATTTCTACGATCGAGAGAATCGCGTGCAAAAAGAAAATTACCGTTCAAAGTAGTAGTTTCGTCGGAGTTATGACGACTCGAGGAAATTCCAGCGACTTCCTCGACGATCCTACTCGAAATTTCCTCAACGAATGTTGCGCCAGCTTCTTCGCTTTGCTGTCTGGTGCCTATCGATCTCAATAAGCTCTTGAAACGCTCGCTGATGCTCGGCAGCTTCGATCTGATCTATGTTTGTTGTTTCATTTTTTATACGTACGCTGAACCAGATCTCGTGTAGACGAAAAAAGAAACGGAGAGAGAAAGAGAGAGAATGACTACTACTCGAAAAGATTCAATAAAAAAAAATCTACAAAATTGTCTATTACATTTCCTAACACACACTAAAATTAGATACTTTTAGCAGGTTCCTTTCCACACACACAAAAAA
>JAIFRP010000002.1:5346443-5363214 GCA_032403825.1 Odynerus spinipes | reverse complement strand
ATATATATATATATATTCTATCTTGGAGACATTTGATACATGACTCATAACGTATCTTCTTCCCTATTTAATTATTTTCCAATAAACTTTTTCCTTTCTTACTTCTTTTCTTTCACTACTTACTACTTTAGTAAGTAAAACTACTCACTACTTTTCTTTTCGTCATTTGTTTTCCACGTGTAAGATAAATTTCATATATTTGATCCGAGTGAAAAATTAAAAAAAAAAATGTATCGATTCTTATTTTATTAAATCGTAAAAATGATAATAAACATATCTGTAAATAGACATAGGAAAAGTCTGAACCAAATCTCAATTCGTTTTTTCGCGGCATCCTAGTTGCAAAGCATTCTGGACCGATAGAAGACCCTGATAGAAGACCCTAATCGTGAGCCAATAAGAACCGTAGGATATCTGCGGACATTTCAGTCTGAAACTCGGTCGAGTAATTTTCGTTGTCGGCTTAAGTGCGCAAAAATTTTTAAGTAATTTACTTCAATTTGAGAATTCTGCATATAACAGACGGAATAGAAAATCGTAAACGCTTTCCTGTGCTTTTTTTTGGTGATAGTGTCTTTTAAAAAAAAGGTATGTTTATTATTTTAATCGGACACTTTTTTACACACGAAGTTTTTGTCTTGTATTCGAAAAAATTTTATTTTGCTTTTCGATCTGCCAAATTTAATAAGCTCTATAAAAGTAACTTTATTAAATATGATTTCGATCGGAATTTCAATCGCGTGCGGGTAAACTGTTATACTTGTTAAAGCCATATCGACAAAACAATATCCTCCCGCGTTTCATCCCATTCGTTAATGTTATACCGATATTTAAGTTCACCGAAACGTTGTATATGTTCGAGAATTTGTAATTCTTGTTATGCCATCGGTCGACATACACGCTGTCGTTAGAATCGCTCACTTTTCATTTTTAAGGTGTTTTTAGATGTTTTAATTGTTACGAAATATTATATTTTGTATTTTAAACGTTTACTTTAAATTTATAAAAAATGATCTTGACTACAGTATTGGCATGTTTCAGATAACACATGATGTTCCTCAAATTTTTCGTTGCTTGATTTATTATTTATGATTTAAGCGATAATTCTTGTAGTTAACAACTTGTGAGATTGTTTATACTATATTGTATCGATTATCCTATAGTATCAAATTGATATGTGTGTTATAATAAATTTTTGACTTACAATCTTGTATTTTACAGAACAAACAAAATGTCGGACAGAAAGGCCGTTATCAAGAATGCAGACATGTCCGAGGAGATGCAGCAGGATGCTGTTGACTGCGCTACTCAAGCTCTGGAAAAGTATAACATAGAAAAGGTAATCTTTCGAGGAAGCTTTTGGTTTCTTCCATCGCATTGATTTCTTCTTAACAAATATATATACATAAAATTGCAATAAGTTAGTGGAATATTTATATACATCTGTAAAGTGTTTCATTTTGCATGCTATTACAGAAATACTGAAAAATCTGAAGTCTACACCAATAAATTGCATTATAAAGAAATAGGAATAAAAACATTCACTTTCAGCCAACATTGGTTCCATAGATCATTTTTTTTTTATCTGTTTAAAGTTTTCCATGAATGTAACAGATTAATATTTCACAAGATAATTAATCTCAATTAAATGTTTCTTCTTTAAAGTCTTCAAAACACTCATCCTATGTGTCCATCTATCAAAAATGAGTCAAAGAACTTCTTAAATGAACTTGATGTGTTATATATGAACCACTCTCATCTATCAAGTATCAATTACTATTTATTTTATGATTACAGGATATAGCAGCATTTATCAAGAAAGAATTTGATAAAAAATATAATCCAACGTGGCACTGCATTGTAGGACGGAATTTTGGAAGTTACGTAACGCACGAAACAAGACATTTTATATATTTCTACCTGGGTCAGGTAGCCATCCTTCTCTTTAAGAGTGGATAAGCTGATTTCTACTCTTACATCTTTTCTTTCTTCTTTCCTCCTTTTCCTTACTGATACTATACAGAACACAAAATTACCGTACCATGTGTAAAAACCAACTGCATTATGAATATCAAATTTGCTTTAAAAATAGTAAAGCATACTCCTAACAAACAAAGTAAGAAGTATCAACATTATCAATTTGACATTGTTAATAGCTAAATATTTGGGAAAATAGATTGAAAATGTATGTAAAAAAAAGTCAAGGGTAGGAAACTATCTGAAATTATTGGCATATTACCTAATATTTTAAAATGTATAGTAAATGCTAAAACTTTGTTGTGTTCTTGTTTTATATTAGGTAAGTACGTGAGGTCGAAGCTAGGAATTCACTTGGACCATGCCGACTATTCCATACGCACACTACACACATGACTGTGACATATATGAAAGAGCGAACGTCACTATGCTTCAGACATGCTTCCACTGTAAGCAAAAAGTAAAAGTTTGCATGTAACACGTCGATAAGTTTGTAAATTAGAAATTCAGTGTCCCTGCTGCACACAAAAAGTTATATGAGAATCTAAGTTATATGAAGTACTGCAAACCTAGAATATAATGGGACAGACTGATTTCTATTCCACTATGAAGAATATAAAAATACGGATTCAGATTTATACGGCGTGGCGTTATATAGTCTTGCGTGAATCTGGTGAATTCCTATCTTAAGTTCCAGTTTGACATTCAAGAACCTGTATAAATATTTACACACATACACATAATAGACTAATTTCTTATTTTGGACAAGCAAGGAACATGTATAATTTCTAGTCTCTTTATACAACAATGGATGGAAGTCAAGTGAAATGTGATTTCCTGCAAATATAAAATTGAAAGTTATCTTACTAAAAGTGTTACGGATCAAGTGATTGAACTATTTTTCTGCTTTCCATTGTGACACTTTGTTTAGGTTAAGCTGACAATTATGCAAAGTTACTTGTACCAAGAAAACGTGTTATCTGATATCAATAACTTTTAAAAAACATATTAAGCATATTCAACACTACATTATGATATTTGAATCGTTTCCTACCTTCACGATTATTTTATATTTTACATAGAACGTCACAAAAATTTTATCCGACATCATTACTCTTAGACAAACGTTCGGAATCGTATCTCTTATTCTGCCAATTTTAGTTTGTATGTAACATTTAATACTTCGTATTATGGTACTTATACACGATAAATAAATAACTATACATACTATTTATACACTGTGCAATCTTCAAGCAATTTTTCATGCAGTATTGATTATTTATTATAATGTTGCTACATTGTTCAAATTTTAAATCATATATTAAACATTATGCAGAGAATCACTTCGAATATTTTCTTTGCATAATTTCAATATTATTATTTGTACGATGTAATCTGAATTACATCAATCGTCATATATAATCTTAATTTGAAGACATTAAGAATGCAAATATACAAGTTATCTACAAAGTATATTTATTATTGCATTTATGCAACTTTTAGGTAATTGATGTTATACAGAGAAACACTTTGTCTAATTTAATAGGTATATTTATATATCAACTAATACTGATCAAATATATTATCTTTAATCAATGATAAACAAAAATTTAACATACTCGATAACAATCACAAGAGCTCTCTTTATCTGGCACTCAGTCTGAAAAATATATCTCTAAAATTAAAATACATACAAATAAATAGATAATATTGAGTAGAATGTGTTCTTTTATAAATATGTTGAAGGTGGAAATAAGGTTCATTAGCAAACATTATCTTGATTCTCCAAAGAAGAATTGAAATTGAGAAATATAGTAATCTTGATTGACATGTGGAAAGTTGAGTTTTGAGAATACATTAAAAAGTATTGATCTGTTATTACTAAAGCAAAACAAAGTTTATAATTTAATTCTATACACACCTATCTTGTTTTCCCTTGAACATATAAATTAAAAAACCAAATATATTCCAAATATATTTGTAGAGTTATATAGAAAAAGCCTATATAATTTTTAAAAAAAACGTACATCAACTTTAAAAATCTAAATAAGCCAGTAGATAGTTTACCGATCGCCTGCAAGGAAACAATGAGTTAATGAAAAAAGTATGCATGTCGTTATATGAAGAATCCTTTGTATTAAAATTTTATATCTTATATTACAGATCACAACCATAAGTTTCCAGTCTTTACAAGGCTATACAGTTGCAAGAAAATTTCACTGTGTTCATGTTTTTACAGACATAACAGCTTTTTTTGCTGCTTCATCTAAGTTGTTAGCTGTAATTATTGGCAAGCCAGAGTCTTTAAGTAACTTTTTCGCTTCTGTTACATTAGTACCTGTAAACCATGTAAAGTAAAAACAAAATATAACGCACATATGGCTTTGCTTATGTATGCAAGAAACAATTCTTGCAACTAAAATCATTGGTGATATCGAAGACTTACTGCAACAGTAACCAAGTCAATGTTGGTGTATTTTTCATTTTTATAAAGAACTTCAAATTTTGTTGCTGTTGTTTTTACCAGAAAAAATTATTCAAGTTAATTTTGTGGCTTTGTTGGATAATTTTGAAATTGTTTAAAATAATTTTTTGATTTGGTCCATTTTTGTAGTAAGTTTGCAATAACTAAATATTTTTGTTTCTATTTAAAAAAAAAAAACAATTACCTTCTAATCTAACCACAAGGGGTATTTTAAGACCTAAGTTACGTGAAGCTGCTATAATTCCATTTGCTATAGTAGAACAATTTACAATTCCTCCAAACACATTAACCAAAATAGCTTTTACTTTTGGATCTGAAAATTTAATTATACCATAAAAATATATTGTACGTAAAAAATAATAATTTACAAGCATACCTTCGCTTAGGATGCGAAATGCTTGATAAACTTGGTCCTCTGTTACGCTTCCACCTACATCCAAAAAATTAGCTGGACTTCCTCCATTTAATTTGATAATATCCATTGTTGCCATAGCCAAGCCAGCTCCATTAACTGAAATTAAAAATAACAAAAATTGTGCTATTATACATGATCAATATATTATAAACACATGCATATCATTGTAAACTACTAACCTAAACATCCTATGTTTCCATCCATTCCAATATAATTTAAATTATAACGCAATGCTTCTACCTCCCTTGGATCTTTTTCACTAGTATCTTCCAAAGCAAAAAGATCCTGTTGTCTGAATTGTGCATTATCGTCGAATGAAATTTTTGCATCTACCGCAACAACTTGTTTATCTTTGGTTTCTACTAATGGGTTTATTTCAACTTGCAAAGCATCAATGTCAACAAATAATTTCCATAAATTCTTCAATTCATAAACTGCCTTTGCAAATACCTCTGGGTCATTAAATCCTAAGAAAGTACTGATATCTTTGGCAATAGCATCATCAATTCCATGATATATATCCAATGGTACAGTTTTTATTAACTCAGGGTGTTCTTTAGCAATGGTTTCGATGTCCATACCACCTGCTGGAGATGCAATCAGTACTGGACCATTATGTTGTCGATCCATCAGAATGCAAACATATTTTTCAGAAACAATATCAACAGATTCGGCTATCATAACTTTCTGCACCAAAATGCCATCCTTTGAAGTTTGTTTAGTAATTAGTCGATGACCTAACATGTTCTTTGTAAGATCTACTACTGCTTTGGGACTATTGGGGAAGAAAAAAATATTTTGGAATACTTAAAAAATTATAAAAAAGAACTATCTCTATGATGATATGTTATAAAAAATAATAACAAATTCATAATTTAAATTATAACGAGTATCGATGAATGTTCACATGGAATTTAGTCTTCTTAATTTTCACTTTAATCCTTTGTGCATAAATGAAACATAATACAATATCAATAATAATTAAACCAAATTGAAAAAAACGATTAAGGAAACATAATAGAAATTATGATATTAGAAATATTCCTTTCATAATAATGTCCTAGGGTATACTGAATGTAATACTAAACATTGTTCAAACCTGAATAACAAATATCAAATACAAAGGATTAAAACATATACAGAGTAGCTCACATAAAAGATTATAAACTATTACGTGGGCTAACCCATATGGAATATCTTTACATATGTGTTTCAACTTACTCCTTTGTAATATGTACACCACCTTTAAAACCATTGTCAAACCATCCTTTACCACGTCCTCCTGCTAACACTTGAGCCTTGATAACATATTCATTTGCATCTGAGAAATAAACAAAAAAAAAATTAAATTAAATGAAAAATTTACAAGATAATTTTCATATTTATGTACCAAATAGATAAGAATCTTGGATAATAAATAAATAAAGCGAGATTATAGAAGACATACAAGAAACATGTACTAACATAAATTTTTTAAAGCAGAGTTGGCCTTATTAAAATCATCGACGATTGCGAAATTCTGTACAGACACACCACAGTCCTTTAGAAGTTCTTTGCTCTGATATTCCAATAAATTAAGCTTTCTACATTGTATCACCTCACGTAATCGATTTTTTTGCAAAATTTGAGATGATTGGAAAGGCTTAGTAATGAATGTTCGCAACATTCTTAACCTCGAAACTTGGACCTCGTAAGTAGCTTAAAAAAACAACACTCTCCTATTCCAATGGGAGAGTTTCAACTCTTGTGCCCAACATTGGGGGAAAGAACACCACAGAGAGCCATTTTTTTTAGCAGCAAGTCTAGATAACGCTCACCAACGATGATTGGATGATGCTAATTCGCGTGAACAGCATGTAGTTTACAATTAATGCTATAAATTATGGGGAATAAATTTTATACAATCGAAATCTAAAATATTTTCTTTTCAAATGATTCGATTTTCTAAATTATTCACATCATATTTTTTTATTTAGGTTATTCGGCTAATCGTACTACTTGGATTGCGAATATATTATAAAGAAATATATAGGCTTTGTAACTGATATGATCGATGATACGGTGCTACGTATACCAGGAATATTTTTCCAAAGTAATAATTCTTCAGTGACACAGAGACAAATATCGGTTATGCTGACATCATTCTAACTGAAAATCAAAGTAGTTAGAAGAGTACACTGACTCGTAGACCTGTTACTTCGAGGGCGTAAGGTGTAATGATCGTATACCTCGGTCACTAGGGCGAAGTTGTTGACATTTCTTGGCAATATGGCGTCCATCAATGAGCGGATCAAGAGCCAATCAGCAGCGTGTAGGGTTTAAGGAGTTAGCGCTGCGATCGTAGGGCGCGCGTAAAACAAATGACTAAAGATGATTTATAATTCGCTTGTTGTCAAGCTGTCGCCGTTACATGTTTTTTAAGTTTCTATTTTTCATTAAATTATTTTTGCCAGGGAAATCTCGTTTATTTTCATTACTTCTCCGAGGTAGTACTTTTTACAAGGAATTAATTACTATCTGCAGACTCAACAGACGACGTGCTTCTCCTGTTCTTAAGTTTCCGTTTGAAATTTTTTTTGTGACAAACTTTTTTTGCTGGCTCGTTATCAAAGTAGCATTGATACGCGCCCTAGATATGTAATTGTGTTAATTGTAAAATGAAATTTTAATAACGACGATAAACGATCTCTTACCCATAACATTCCGAACATCAAAAATACGATAAACAACAGAGGTAGTCCCATTTTGATTTGTAAAATTGAAACTTCTAATTTTGTGATTCCATTACATAATTGATAATTTAACGACCTGAAGTTGAAAGCTCTATTGTTCTACGATCATTTGTTTCAAATTCTGGTGATATATTAAATGCTTCAATGCACAGCTTGTCTTTTGATATTGAAGAATATGTATTTTTTTTTTTTGTACTGTACATGTTTTTCATATTTCATATAAATTTTAATACAACAAATATTTGCATTGAGTCCATTAAAATTATAAATACATTCGTCAATTCAATACGAACACTACGTAGTAGTAGCAGTATCATTGTCAACTTCCATCTTCTCTATGTTGTTTTCTTTTGTATCATCGTTTGAAGCCAGTTTAGTATATCCGTGCTTTTTAGAATAAATACCCAATGGGGTTAATTTAAATGTAACTAGGGGTCTTCCTAATAGTTTCTGTAATAGGAATAATAATAATAATATATTTCTGTAAGTCTTAACAAATTATGTTGTGTCGGATAATTACCAAAATTCTGGCTTGTTCTGGTGTCAATGGCTGCTTCTTCTTGCAGACTTTATGTTTTTTAACTAGTGTGACAACTCCTTTTTGCAATGCCGTTGGCATACCCAATTGCCTTAGATGAGGTTCTATACTGTGTGGAAATTCTGGCATAGGACCTTCTGGTAGAACAATAGATTCGGTTGGTACAAAACCAGCACGTGCATAATCCATATCTTCGTATTCTTCCATCCATTGTAATACCTACATCAGCCAATCTACATAAAGTTGATGAAATGCAGTACAAAAAATGTATACCGTATACTTTGTAATAATATTATTACATCTAGTATTCAACGTATACATAAATGTTTATTATGGTATACCTCTTTCTTTGTACGATTTGTAAACAATAATCCACATTGGCCTATCAATGCATTTGCTAAATTATGTACTCCTTCCGTAACCTCTTCCTCTGGAGTTTTACCCAAAGCTACTGCCATCACTTTATTCTTGCCAAAGAAAAACCTACTGTCCTTCCATTCGGTACGCAAATCCTTAAGTTTATTGTTACGCATATTTTGCACAGATATTAAGAATACACGTTTATATTTTGAAGCACAGCTACGTATATCCTCCAATATTTGTTCTTTCAATACTTTTCCCTTCTTGCTGGTTTTAGTAAGCGATACTACAAACATGAAAATTATTAGTTTCTTTTTTTTCACACATGATTTAGTATATGCATAACTAATATAGGTTATGGTAAACGATAAGATAAAATTCAAGAAAATGAATGAAAATTTATATATAAATAATTACTTTTCTTATCTCTTTTTGATTTCGGCATTTTGTTAACAACTTTTCACAGATCGTAGACGAATGTAACGAAGATTGAAAAAACGTGAACCTGACACCCATGTGCTTCACTACTCGTTTACGCATGCTTTCATAAAAGATGGCGCTATCGACCAGTTCGAAAAAAAAAATGTATTCTAATGATATAGAAATAAAAAATCGAATAAACAGAATAACATTTACCTATTCGATATAAAATATATCTAATATTTTAAATATTAATTAAAATTTAAATTTAAAAGATCTACAAGAAGCTATTCATATGACTTGGATTAGGCTCCTAATAAAGTGTCAACTATATGTATATACTTTTCTTGAATATTTAACTATTAATTGTTTATAATATTTCATTTCCATTACAGAGTATATATTAAAAAAGATTATTAAAGCTATTAGGAAAAGGAAAGAGAAGTTCAAACTCTTCCAATAGAAAAAAACAACACGTACGTCGCGATTGGTCGATAGTTTCATATGAACGTTGTGATTGGTCGAAATCAAAGACGTCCGTTCGTTCGATTGGTCGCCAACAAATAGACGTAAAACAATCGAATAAATAAAGTAATTCTTTCCACGAGAATCAATATATTAGAAATAAGGAATGAATTCTTGTTTCTCTTCCAAAAATATATAAACGAATGATCAAAGTATCCTAATTACGCGAGACAATTCGAAATACCGGAAAGAGCGAATCGCGGGTAGTCCAAGATGGCGGTTTCCGCTCTTCACGGCAGTGCACTCTGTGAGATCGTAGTGGACGGTAGCCGTTGAATACGCCGAAGCCTTGAATTCCTGGGCCGCTAAGAGCACTCGAAAGGTGAGTTTAATACTCATTATATATACTCCTCGTAGAGAGGTTAATCATTTAAAGTGACTACTCGCATAAAACTGATAGATCATCGGTCAACGCCGATAGACGACGAATCGAGAGACTTGTGCTCGAGACGGCAATGATGGTCGTGTGAACCCCGTAGCCTTTGCCAGCGAAGAGAGTCGAATCAAAGCTCGCTCATATTTTCTCATTAAATTACACGACTAATGCTCGTGTTGTCCGTGTGTTCGCTTAACATCGCACCTCACCCCTCGCGTTCGCCTGCGTTCTGTCATGATCGAGAACGTCGTCATTTAGCCTCTTTCTCTCTGTAATTTCTACGAGACATCGTGTGCGGCCGGCCACTTATGACGAAGTCTCCTTCGTACGTTCGTAAATGAGTTCGGCTCTGGTTCTCCGTGCGTGATGACGCACACGAGACTTAAAATAGGGGGAGAGCGAAGGAGACAGAAAATAAGCGAGCGCGTGTGTGAGGGAAAGAGAGAGAGAGAGAGATAGAGAGAGAGGAGTGTCCGTCAGCGGGCGCCATGTTGTCCGGCCGACCACCGCTGACGGAATTCTTTCGACTCGTCCGTTTGAATAGAAAAGAATGGCCGATAGAGCTAATATCTCTTGTGTTATTCTCTTTTTCTCCTCGCTCCCTCTTTCACTCATTCTTTCAATCCGTCATATTGTCCTCTCTTTCCATCCTTCTCTCGCTTCGTCAGCCGGCTTCTTCGATTCTTTTTACGAGCGTTTTTCATTCTTTATATGGCCGGGAGAAATCGGGATAGGCGACTCGGGCGTGAGACAGGCCACACTTTCCTCTTTTTGCGACGAAACATGTTCGAGATTTTATCGACGAAGGGCTGTCTTTACTGTATTCTCTTTGATCTTCTCCCTGTGTGTGAGTTATACGTCAGTAGTTTCAGTTGACAGTAGAGCCCTTTGCAGTACTCCGTTACACCCTTTAGAGTACAATATTTTTTATGATACTTCAGTAACGATTTACCGATTCATTAAATAATTAGTATTATTATAGTAATTTTTTTTTACAACGTTTTGTTTACACTTCACGCATTTTACGTCGTATCCCATTTGAACGGTACGAATGTCCTTGACCAGACCCTTGCGTTTGTAGTAACGATCACCGGTAGACACGATCGTTTCATTTTCTAGGTCAACGATCGGAACGAGACGTCAACCGATCCGATCGTTTTTTGTTTTTGTAACACGTGAGAAATAACCCTTTATCGACAGAAGAGACACTTTTCTTTTTCTTATACCACCCTATATATCGTCGGTTACAAACTTCTTTGGAAACGTAGTTATGCTTGATAATGGATTTACACGTATTAATGGCCTTTTTTTACTTCCGTCATACACGAGCTAGTGGCCCGTGACTCACCTAACGTCTGTACAGAATCCGGCGTTGATCTAATTATAAGCGGTCGCGCGTAAAATTTTTAATAGCCGTATGACGTTCCGCTCGTAAAAGCTTCCATACATATATATATTTTTTTAATACATTAGAACGAGTACATTTTCTTATACCAACACATCTATTTGTCTCGCTCGAGTATTCTACATAATTCAGAGTTCCTTCGTTACTTCGTAACTATGCCAGCTTGCACGTTCATCGATTGACTAGCAGCAGCAGCTACTAAGTTGTGTCCCCGGCTCTTGATATCATCGTTTTGAATCGTTCTCTTATTCCTTTCGTCACTTTTCGTTATTTTGCGATTTACGTGCCGTTTGGAATCATTGGAACGAGGAAAGAAACCGGAATGAGTCCGTTGGAAAGGTGCTGCACCCAAGCGGTATCGAGTTAATTTAAAATTCGTATCCCCCGCTCGCTTCCAAAAACTGGACGAGTTGAGAAAGCAATTAGCACGATCGGGCAACAAATCTGATCATGTGCGTCTAATATCAAATTGCATGGAGTATATAATTCCTAGTCATGAATCACCCTTGTGCTTATCTAAATGTGTGTGAAAATAATTGCAGAAACGAAGTAAGGTAGGATACATACACACCATTTTTCATATATATCATATTCATTGACCAAATAATTGTAACCCATTGGTATAGATTAGTGGTTCTCAAGTGAAGAAAATAAAAGAATAAAAATTGTGATCTTACAGACACATATCTTTTCCATATTTGGCCATTGGTTATCGACCGATCACAGACTGCGGCGGTCTGCTCTTTTCGTCAAGGCCGTGGCCATCCCCTCTCCTTTTCCCTGGCCCACCCATTCCCGTTATATTTCTATGCTCGGCCGTTCTGCGTAAGAAAAACGAAGGTCTCTCTTTCCTATCTCCCACTCTCTGTCTCTCTTTCTCACTCACTCTCGAGTACGTCGCATTCTTTCGCCCAAGCTAGCCTGTTAACGAGCATTCATGACGGCCTCGATGCATCGCCATCGTCGCCATTCACATCTCGGCCGATGGTCTGGTTCCTGACCGCTCGTAACCCGTGTCTAACGCCTCCGCGTTTGAACCAAGTCGCTTTTGTTCCTCACTGTTCTACCGATAGAGTTTCTACTATGTTGGATGAACGTAGCAGCACCCTGTGTATTGCGCATTGTCGTTCTACGGTACATTTATTACCCGTGAAACGAAATGAAATGCTTTGTTTACACGTTGGTACTATGCACAGAGAATAGGTGGCAGCCTGATTAAAGTTCTCGTTTGTGATATATATTAGTATATATGTATGTACCGTACGTATATGCATCCGTGCTTTTACATGTCCATAGTAAATCTGGATGGTGGATGTATCTAAGTGGTGCCATCTGACGGTAGAGTAGCGCAAAGCGTAACGAAAGCTTCGATTTTTTAGAGATAACGTCCGTTCCATCTAATTAGTACGATTTTATCGTGTTTACTGGAGCTCAAGGGTTTATTTATTTTCACTTTGTCGATATACACGAGATATCTTCGTTTTCTTCTCCGATGAGTGGAATAATTGCTTGTACGACAGCGTGAAACAATCCCGTAGTAGGTCGGTCGTTGGTGCTTCGTTAGCCGAATTTTTACGTGGAATAGAATTGGGACGATCCCTCTTGGTAGAGTCCCGATTGCGTGGGCCACGGCGATAGGTGCCGTCACGTAGACGACGATGCAGCTAAAAATAATGACAAAAATATCTATTTACATTCTTCGGGGAAGGTAAATTTCTTCCCTCTGGCGTTAAGACTGTTATTTTCGATCCGATGTGTATTTATAGTCTTTTCGAAAAACGTCGTGCTTTTAAGAGAAGGATTTAAAAGGAAAAAGAGGATACTTCGTGGAATCTAGAAGTTTCGTGTTAAACGTCATGAGAGTTTTAAGGAAGAAAAAAGCGTGGGTTCTAACGCCAGGTAGTCTAACGAAACTGAACTTCCGATCGTCGAACGCCCACAAATCTCGAACTTCCCCCCCCCCCCCAAGCCCTCTCCAATGAGAGGATATTAAGTTTTGCAGGAAACGCGCGTTAATTGTTCGCTTATCGAGTTAGTATGTTAAGCGTTGCAGCGGGCTTTGCACGGAAGTATGTTCGCGTGTTTGCTCGCGAGTAAAGTCTGAATGTCACGGAAACCCCTGGGTAACGTATCGTCTTTACCGATCGATGAATTACCGATATTTATGATCTCAACTTTGCAGGAAGAAAAATAAATTAAAACGTACAATAAAATAAGGAAATTTGAGATCTCGTTTAGAATCGTAATATTAATTCATGAAGACGCAGTATCTCCGTACTATGTACGGAATTTGAATTTCCCGCGGAAATACCAATTTCCAATTTCCCGTTACACGCAACTCCCGCGCGTTCTCACGCTCTCTCGAACGATATTCGATTTAATCGAGCTTATAATTAATATGCTTCACGGCTCATTTCGTCATAAATTTATCATCTACGCCACCGACATGGCTTCCGTCATCGAGTAGCCACGCGGAAGATAAAGGCGCGAGAACGATAAGAATTACATAATACTCACTCGGAGATCGTTAAAAGCGAAGTAACGATCGGATTCTCAAAGTCGGTACTTATATAATTTCATGTTCAGTGTCGTTTTCGTAAATTGGGATGGGCCAATGGCGATAAAGATTCGCTGCGTCATGACCTCTCCCGCTACGCAATTGGCCTCCACGTTTTGGGGTTCTGAAATATATATAAATCATGAGTTATGGTTCGGTGCTTGGTTTTCGATCTTATAAATTGGAGGAGAGAAGAAAAATCGGTTCAATACTTGCGATTCACTGGTACGGGCCAGTTGTTCTAAAATTTGAAAATTAGTTCAAACTCAAGCTGTTTTATATAATTTGGTTCAATGAAATAGACATAGAAAGTAGAAAGGGAGACAAACGTCGGAAGTAGTCTACTATCCTGCTTTTGCCGCATGCAAGAAGCACAAGCTTTCAAGGAAGCTTTTAGACCACCGATGGTCACGAGATATTCCTCTAAGCGGGTTTTTTCTCGTAATTAGTCAGCCATTCATAACGGAGCACTCGAGGACTCGAATTTTCTTTACCTTTTCCGTTCGTCCCTTTGCCTTTCTTTTTACATCCTTTTAGTTTGCTCTGCCTTCTCTGCAGATTACGCGAGACACGTCGATGGATCTTTTTGGGCTTCTTAGCTTTTTTATTTACTTCTTCATTAACTGTCCTATTGATAGTGATAATTTTGATATATCGAAACACAATATGTCTTCTAAATTTCTCTTTTTTTATTATCACTTTAAATTGCAGATCTACATATCTGCGTGAAAAAATGTAGAATATGATATCCATTTTCAAGTCTCGTTCTTATTCAGAGAAGCGTGTGGAAATGGACCAGTTATTTGTTATTTCATGTATGTACGCAGAGTATTTCATATAAATGGTAATTTTCACGTTTTCCAAGCGTTGCCACGTCGATATGCCTTTCAATTTTTCAGTCGCGATGGCCATGTCAAATACACTTCGTTATTTGTGGATGGCGTTATGTCACCTCTGGTTGATTAACATTCTAGGAATGAGATTAGAATCATGCCATTGTCGAGAGTGAAATTTGGTTATTGGTAAATTTGAAATTCGCGTCATTGGAATTCAAATTACGTTTCCATCCGTCATAATCGCGATTGGACATTACAGTGGTCTTTAGTTTCGTTGATTTTCATTTCTGTAAAAGCGAAAATAATAGCATTGTTATAAACGTTATTCTCAGAATATATTTCGCTAATGTGAAACATTAATACTCGAAAGAACCTTTCTTCACGTAAATCCTTCGTCCCAGAGATGAGTTCTCTTTTCACACTGCGATTCGGATCACGGCTTTTACGATCCTCTTTCTCTCCCTTACTTCTACGTGTCCTCGTCATTCGTTTCCCTTGTGACCAACTTTCATTCTACTACTGCCGTTATTCTACAACGCGTTTCTTACCTTCGTGCTAAAATTTCACGTGATGTTACGTAATAAGGTGAACTTCGACGCCATACTTCGACGCTCGAATTTTCCCACGTGACGTCTTCGAGCTAACGTTTACGATTTAACACGTTATTCATTATTGATATACGAGTCTTAACAAATTTTGATGTACATGTGTGTGTAAAGTGAGATTTTCCTCTGTGTGTCGGTTTAATCAATTTCTACATTATCGACGATGAATGACTCGTTATCTTCCAACAAGTCAGTATAGGGGCAAAACACAAAAACATCATTTTAGTGATGTCGCCGTTTATAAAAATTCATTAATACTGATAATACACTAAAAACTGTATTAATACTGATAATAAACTAAAAAACACTACGCTTTTAGAAATAATGTTAGCAATCAAAATCCATTCTTTGTAGAATTGTTAGCACTTGTAAAAGGAACTGTGGAAGAATAAAAGAAAAATCGTAAACGTGCCCGTTGCGTTTGACGTATATATGTACGTGCGTGTATGCGCACGCGTGTACACAATTGTACGGAACGGACGTAGGTACGTACACGTACTAGATGCCTGTGAGATAGTGTGTCATCCGGCTTGGAATAGCCACTGATGTCAAGCTCGGAACGCCTAGCGTGATCGCTCTCGTACGTGTCAGCCTCTCCCAAAGGCACGTGTTTTTCACTCTCCGCGAGTGTCACACGGATGAGATCCACGAGAATCGTGAATTTCGCTTCGTAAAATTGCACTTTGAATATATATCATGAAATTTCGCTACGATAGTTTCTTTCTTACGACTTCCTTCTTTATAATTTATGATTTTCCTAAACTCCAGATACATTTTTGTAATTATAAAAATAATATTTATATAGTTATAGATAAACTTATTGTATATATTTCACAAAATCGATTGTTACGAAAATTTTGTAAAATTAACCAATAGTTGTATGAATTTTCAAAATCTAATACCACCAATAGTAACGTAGGCCTGACTCTTCGTCGTTGTCGTTGAATGAAGCCATTGCGGTCGTTTGCTTGGCGACCGCGGTGAATGGCGATAGTAGAGAGTAGTAGGCAGAGAGTAGGAACGACAGTAGCCTCTCCAAGAGCCACGACTGCATTAGGTAACACGAGAATAGTACGTTTTATCGGTACAATAGTAAACGGACGACCTTGAACGTCGTGCTACGAGTGCCACGATGTATACGTGTGCTACGTACGCGATATACAATTAATGAGACATCTACGATAACACTGGAAAACTGTTCTTGCCCCGCTGTTCTTCCTTTGAGTGCCGGTTACTTCTTGAAGGATGTTTAGATCATCTGCAGAATTTATATCGAATGCATTAACGAATAAAATAGAATTGAGATCATCGACTTGGTCGAAGACAAGTGGATTGTCATCATAAGATGTACAGTGGGTCAAATAAGTTTTCGTACAGTGCGACCTAAAGTGAAACAATGGTTCCTGGAAAACGTGTCAAGACAACTTAACACACCGCCACAGTCTCCCGATTTGAATCCTATTGAACACTTATGAGATGAACTAAAAAGACGTATTAGAAAGCATAATATTAGCAATAAAGAAAACTTAAAATAATGTCT
>JAIFRP010000002.1:5309888-5323377 GCA_032403825.1 Odynerus spinipes | reverse complement strand
GAGAGAGAGAGAGAGAGAGAGAGAGAGAGAGAAGAGCTCGCACCGCGCGCACACACACACACACACATCTTACCCTTTAATCGTCGTGGCCGTGTACCTAACAAACTCGCGTAATTATGGAAAATAAATGTGGGACTGGGGAAAAAGAGAAACATTTCTTGGGTTCTTTTCTTTTAAAATGAAAGAAGTAAAAGAAAAGAAATTCGAAATTACCGGGCTATAATGAGCGTTACATTTATTGTCAAATCGCGACTTCATACCATCATCAATTGTGTCCAAATGTTCTCGACTACTTTCCTCTCGCACTCCTCTATTAGCCCGCTCCCCGCTCTTTTAACTCGTTACGCGCAATAAATATATAATATCTATATATTATTATATGCCAGAGAATGTTTAATGCGTAGTTACTCGTATTTGTGGCGAAAAAGGAAGGAGAGAGAGAGAGAGACAGACAGAGAGAGAGAAAATGAAGTATGATTACGTGGGTGATGTTTGTGAACCTTCCGTACGTTCGACCCTCTAAAAAAATAAAAAACCACTCGCAAAGAGATCGAAACTTTGGACGTTGAGTTTAAGTGGACAACTCGAGAGATGATTATCATTTTATCGCGATCTTTGTAGCACGGCATTGATAATCGTTTTCCAAGAATACGTAATCTTAAAATCGTAACGATCAAACTATTGGTTCTCGGTAGGAGGTTAAGTCGATCAAAGTAATTTTGAGTATACGATTTATAGTAACGCGATACTACGAGCGTGTTTGTGATAAAAATTTGCGTAATGGAGTTCTTCTGCGATAGAACGAAAAAATATCGGAGAAAAAGAGAGAGAGAGAGAGAGAGAATGTGTCTAACAGTAATAACACACCGTTCGTCGTTCCTTCTGTCTTCTTTCAACATGGCGGATAAAATTCTAATCCTCGCTCTTCTCGATAATAAGCCATCACGTGTGTTTTGAGTGTATGTACATATATAGACGTGCGTGCTCATCTAACGAAACATCACACGTTTTCCTAACAAATACGTAATAACTACTGTGCTGTGTGTGTTACCAACACGAAAAAATAAGTTAACGATAATCGATTGAAAAAAAAAAATAAACGTATGGGTAAATGTATATCCGTCAGCGTGTCGCCATTTTCGATGTGTCGGTGTCCTTTTTATTGCAACGATCTATTAAATGTGACGAGAGAAAAATGGGAGGAACGAATTCAATTTTGTTCAACGGGCAGAGAACGGGTTTTATTCGGCGGGAGATATAAATGGTCGTAGAAACATTTCAGTGTAAGTCGAAGAAACAAAAAATGGCGTGTAACAACGGTGTGTTTGATAATAGGTAAATGAGAACAAGAGTGTGAGAGCGTGCGCGCGCGAGAGAGAGAGAGAGAGAGAGAGAGAGAATTTAATTGTTCGACTCAACATGCACAAAACTGGCGCGAAAATTAGCCTAACGTAATATATAAAACTACCACCCATGCGAGAAAGAGAGAGAAGAGTGCGTGCGTGCGTGAGAGACGCGAAAACTAAAAACAAACAGATATAAAAAAGGGCCCAAATGGTGAGAAAAACGAGACGGGGAGAGAGAGGGAGAGTGTATGCAAGAGAGAGAAACAGAATTTCTGATAATCGATCATCGTGAACCAGCTGAGCGAACATACATCATGAAAGAACTGACTACGAGATGAAAGAATCGGAAAAAGTGCCGAATAATTCGGCCATTTTCGCACAGCAGGTACACGAAATAATATTTGTATGAATTCCAGCTTTCTCTCCTTCCACCCTGTTCCTTTCGACATCGACTCTGACCCCGTGAAGAAAAGATCCTTTCCTTTCCCTCATAGAGGATTTACAATTTCTTCAAACGAACCCTTATCCCCCCACTCCTGTCCTTCCTATCCCCACCTTAATCCACCGAACTCCAGTCCGCCATCTTCATGCGCCTCGACGCTCGTAATTTTCCTCGTCGTCGTCATCGTCGTCGTTTTCGTCGTCCTGTGTTTTTTTTTCGTTTTTCTCACTACCATTTATGAGCTTTTCCGAAATAAACATTGTTTTTTTAATAATCTTGAAAAAATGAACTTTCCGTCGGAGACACGAGCGTGGTAGTTCTTGCGTAAACTTAGAAAGAGAAAGGGCCGGTGGAGATCGATCTTTTTGAAAGAATTGCACGTCTCGACATTTTTTCTCATCCCCGCATCGTGATCTTTTTTTCCCATCATTTGTTTTTTAGTTTCATGACCAAGTACATACATACTACGTTACATTCAAGTTTCGAATACGTTCAACTGTTTTTCGCCTTACAATGTCCCTTCCCCTTTTCTCGGCGTTCGCTTGACACACGCATAAGAAAAAAGCCCACGTGACATGTAACACGTATTAGGACAGGTATCATACGTGATATATTCGGCGAGAAACGAACGCGATGATGGTGGTCCAACAAAAAGGAGATTATCATCGAAAAGAAAAGAAACGAGATTCGAGAAGAGTCGGACATCGCGTGTCGTTGTGCCAGTAGCGCGGGAATGGCAACGTTCGATCCCGAAGTTTGAAACACGGCCGTTGAAGATATGTAATATATAAACGATGAATTTAACGCAGAAATATCGCAGAAAAAAGTTGTCCGCTTGGCATCGAGAAGCTAGCAACCAGCGTCGCTTCCAAAATGGCCCCCTAACCCCCCTGTTTATCACCAGAAGAATCCCCGACACCTTCTCTTCGCCCCTCCTACCGAATTACGTTGTTCTATTTGTATTTATCATCGATCATCGTAATTGTAAATTATAATTATTATTATAAACGTTTACACGAGATAATAAATTCTGATAAAATGTCTAAGAAAAACCATAAAAACTATATCACGGCTGGTCTCTCTCTTTTTCATGACTATGGCATTACGTATTTATCGTTTATTTTTTTTTTCAAGCGTGGGAATCCACTTTTATGCCTGTTTTCCCCGAACATCAAATTTCTCCCATATTATTATATTTTAAGATTACCTTGCTTGGAAGAGGTGTTTGCTCAATAGCGTAGCTGTACGAAGGAGATATTGACATAATCGATGATCATTATCAGAGAAATTACTGAGAATTATCCGAAAGTGATTGAAATTGATTGATGGGATCATCACCTTATGTAATTATCGCAATTTATTGATTTTTTTAATATGCGATCGAGATGATACCCGTCCGTCGATAGCAGCGACCTCTGCCGGAAAATTCGAGAAGCAAAGATGGCGCGACGCAGCCGCGTTATTTCAAATTCGGCGATTTCGACGCACGACAGAGAAGGAAAAGAAAAAGAATGAAAGTAAAAGAAGATGCTACTGTTGTTTTTATTATAATCTTTGCAATCATGGAGCTTGGGACGTTAATTGGTATATACAATTTAGAGATTATTATTGTTATAAAATAAAGATCACGAAAAAATTCATTTTCGGTTACAAATAGACAGAAACGCGTCTAACAAATCGTAAAAGAATTTTTATTATATGTAGCGTTACTATTAAAAGAAAAAGTAGGTCAGAACTTGTTCCGATTCGAAAAACTGGAGGTGCAAGCATCGTGGAAAGAACGTGTGTGGGAAAGAGAAGGAAAGAGAGAAGCCACGATTGGGCAGTGATTCTCAACCAGTCTTGTAAAACAAAACGCGCGTTCATAAAATATTGAGGGTTAGGGACGCGTTTAAAAAATCGTCGGTAAAAAAAGATATTTCAAACCTTGACGGCGGTTCTGGTCCTGAACAAACATACTAACAAAGAAAAGGTCCTCAATGCACTATTATTTTAACTCCACGTTGGGGAAGAACTCGAAGTTAAAAATGGACGTTGAGATCTACGAGACTGTCGGCACGTATGTCAAGTACCTGCGGCAGGACTTCGTTGGAAGCATCACGTAATGCGTATCACGACCACTGAAATATCTGTTCCCGGTAAATTGGGAGGTATCGGAACGTCGGCACGTTTACACACGGTGTCGAATTCACGGTTTTCAATTGCTTTAAGTGGCAGAAGTGAATCTATAAGGTTTTAAATTTCCCGCTTCTCAGAAAAATTAATTTCGATCCCGATGATGAAATAGGGTGATGAAATACGCGGGATGATGAAATTTTTGCAGGGAAGAATACGAGAGTAGGTAATATGTATCACGTGACTGTAACGAGTTTTCGAGGGCTACTTTAATATGGTATTGTGAAGAGAGGATAACAAGTTTTTGCAGAAGAGCTCGTAAAGTATCTTACGTATTTCCTTTTTACGATTTTTATTTCGTCACCTATTTTACAAGATCAGTTCAAAGTACGTGTGCACTGAGGGTCCATCAAGAAGATCGGCGTGTTGACGAGCGTTAAAATAAATCGTCGTCTTTTGTCGATATATTTAGAATCACTACCAACTGTATTTTCAAATACATTTATATTCGCGCCAATCGATATTTGCAAGACCACGACGAGACGTCATTTAAATTACGTTGGTGTTGTCAAACAAAATTTTCCATTATCTTACTCTGCATGATAAGATGATGCGTCAAGAGGATAAATCGCTCGAGAAAAAAAGAAAAAATTCGTTTTCTACTTAAAACTAATTGTTTTACATTGTAACAGTATAAGTAGGAGGCGTACCTTCGAAATTTTTAAATAAGGTATTCGAAGAATTCAGCGCGAGTCCATGAGCGTGATGTAATTGGTTGACGCGGCCAGTGACGAATCTGATTGGCTGGTGAATCGAATGGGTGGAGGTCACGTGTTCAAGTGGGCTCGGTGGTGGAGCATAGGAGTTTTAAGGTCACCTTCAATCGTCCAAACGTCGTGCGAGTGCGGTTTGTGACTGATCGGGAACCAGCAGCGAATTTTACAAGAGAGCGAAGCACACGTTATATCTTTACTTATTTCGCTCATCGAGCGTATTTCTTCTTTAGGTAAGTTATATCATTAGAAATGTATTCTTCGCTGTCAGACAGATCGAATTTCGTAAAATTTCAACGTTCGCTATATCGACAACGATTTTAATCGTCTTGTAGCGTTATTTTTACGAAATTGTCACGTTTTAATACGTTTCAATGATTCTTGGTCATAATCTTCACTCGTTTGTATGTTATTCGATATCCAATTATTATGAACGTTGCTTTCTTATTTTGACGTGCCACTTTTGATACCTTGCCAAGGTGTATATGCTTACTAATGGCGCTTCGTTTTGAAGATCAAGTAATCGACGATTCTTTTATGATTCAGTGTCTCTCTTCGAGGCTCGTATTTCTCGAAGATGTTTTCGAAAGTGGCACGAAGTCAAATTTGCTTTATTATTTCCAGATGATATTTTAAAAGTATTCAATTGCAACGCTGCATAAAAGCAGGGTAAAGTGCCAAACATTCGTGTTATGTACATATATTATTGTGTGTACACACTACTTGTGGTAACGTCGCGATTTATGTTCTCTATTGTGACAAAAGAAACTCGCTCGAAAGAGAGAGAGAGAGAGATATACAGTGTGCCGTGAAAATTTTTGTGTCAAGGTTAGAGATCAAAATTCCTCGTGAGGGTAGTAAACAGTTATAATAAGAATAATAAATTTGAACAATAAAAGTACTATATATATATATATAGTATATATTTGATCATTTTTTAGTTCAAATTTTCTAATTAATTTTAGTCTCGAATATGGATAGCTATGAGGAAGAATGTTCTTGTACTCAAAATGAAAATTTATATTCTGAGGACGAGTCTCAGAGACCGTTTGTAAATGTTACAAAAAAAAGCAACGTTGGCATTGATTGTATACATATAACACGATCTGTTGCACAGAAATTAAATATATCAGAGAAATGTTGCGACACTATTACAATATCTGAGAAATATTCTGCTCATGAGTATACAGATGATAAATCGAGCTCCTGTGATTTATCTACAAGAAGTTCTGATGTATATTGCGTTTGCGAGGGTTCAAGCGAATCTATGATACATTTAAGTAAATAGCGTTCAATAAATCTTATAAAATTTGAGTTTGTTAAGGAAAAAGTAAATTCTTTCGATCGATGTTTTATTTTTTTATAATTGATCTTATTGTCTTATAAGATACTCTTAACCACTTTCTTTTAATTTATTCTTTTTTATAGAAAGATTGTCAATATTACAAGATAAACATGTCGGACGATCTAGCACAAACCAAATTTATAAAGCCGGGTAGCCATAAAGGTAAAGGCTTGGCTGTCTTTACCAGTGGTGGTGATTCACAAGGTAAATATACATATGATGATTAATGAATTTAATTTTATGATAAAAAATATACTATTGTATTTACATATTTTTTTTTAAAGGTATGAATGCTGCAGTAAGAGCAGTTGTTAGAATGGGTATATATCTAGGATGCAAAGTTTTTTTCATTAAGGAGGGTTATCAGGGTATGGTCGATGGTGGAAGTAACATAGTTGAAGCAACTTGGTCCTCCGTATCATGTATTATTCATAGGGTTAGTTATTTTTCAATAAGTTTCAAATTGTTTATAATGTACTACTGTTATCATAGATTAAAAGTAATATTTATGTACTTTAGGGTGGTACCATGATAGGATCCGCTAGATGTATGGAATTTAGAGAACGCTCAGGTCGTTTGAGGGCGGCCAAGAATTTAGTAACGCATGGAATATCCAATTTGGTTGTCATTGGAGGAGATGGCTCTCTAACTGGTGCCAATCTATTCAAAGAAGAATGGTCTGACCTACTAAAAGAACTTGCTGCAAGTGGTATGTAAACAGAACATAATTACTATAATGTTATTTAAAATAGTATAATAATAATAATTATATACTAGGTGAAATAACTGCTGACCAAAACGAAAAGTACAAGCACTTACACATTGTTGGTATGGTGGGTTCCATTGACAACGATTTCTGTGGAACGGATATGACTATTGGAACGGATTCTGCATTACATCGTATCATAGAAAGCATTGATGCTATTGTTAGTACAGCTTATTCTCATCAACGTACCTTTATAATGGAGGTTATGGGCAGACATTGTGGGTATGTGTGATATGAGTTTATACAATGTACTAAAAGTAAAAAACAATTTTAGAAAGTCGTTAGATGTAATGAAAAATGATTATGTTATAGTTAATCTATACAGCTCGTCAGAGCTTTCTATTTCACTTTTAGACATTGATCTAATTTTTAGTATTGGTTAACACACTCAGTTTTACGGTACAATATAAAAATTAAGATTCACATTTGGCTAGGTATTTGGCCATCGTGGGTGCTTTAGCTGCAGAGGCAGATTATGTTTTCTTCCCAGAATGTCCACCACCCATCGACTGGCCTGAAAAACTGTGTAAAAAGTTGGAACAGGCATGTTATATGAATTTTCCAAATTTATTATGACATTGCTTTTCACTAATGAGATTTTAACAAACAACAAAAAACCATTTTTTATTTAATGTTATGCTTCAATCACTGAGTGTGTGTCAATGTCCAAAATATGTACCACATTTAGAAACATCCTCCAAAATAGACAAGGGGACAAGTGGGCAAAAGTATTGTTTTCCTATGTCTGATAGATAAAGCACCGATACGTGCACAAGTAATTACTGTAAACTTAAAAAAAATTACTTAAGATAATCAGAAAACAGAGGCTTCCAGGTATTTAACTATAGCTTCAAGTTTGGCTTCTGAAGCTTGCTATTCGTTTCTTCCTGAATGTCCAACAAAAGGTGATTGGGTCGACGAACTTTGCAAAGCTGTGTGGCAGGCACGTCTGATCAATTAGCACTAAATTTTTTTAGTAATATGTCTCTGCCCATATAATCATGTGAATATTAGTATTAATTCTAAATATAGTTAGATCCCTTGATTGCAGTAAGGTATTTAAATTTCTTATCAAATGTAATGTAGCCCATTACTTTAAAGGACATTCAATTATATATTTCAAATGCTAGATTTCATATAAAAATGAGAAGTAACATACATCTATTCATCCAAGTGAAGGTACCTTGATATGGTAAATTCAATTATATATTATCAATTAAATTGATCTTATTCATACAAGATAAGTAATCTACTTGAAATTTACCCCTTGTATTATAACTCTTCAATTTTCATTGACTAAAATTTGGTTAAGAAGTGTAGTACATATTACCTTTAGCTAGTTTTCACGACATACCATTACAGCTACCTGGCTCTAGTGGCAGCTATCTGTTCTGAAGCAGATTTTGTTTTCATCCCAGAATGGCCACCAGAGCAGGATTGGCCGAACAAGCTCTGCAAAAAATTATTGCAGGTTTGCTAATTTTTTTTTAATTTTTTAAGAATAAGTCAAAGTACTTTATTTCTTATTATTATAAATTGATAAAAATTAAAAATTAGGTGTTTACAGTTTATCTTAAGCATATAAAAGATAAAAAAACTATTATACCGTCAATTTCTTATTTATAATGGTAAGCTATCTGTAGTTCGCTTTGCTTTGTTGCTTGCATGTCCATTATTAAATCTATGAAGCAAATGTAATATAAAATGTGTTGAAATTTCTATAGAAATTGTTAAATTGATATAAGCACAATGCATTCATTACAATTACTTTAATATTTTTATTTAGTCATGTTAGCATCTATTTTTATAATGCTACTAAAATGAAATACAAGTGGGAATATTATACCCACTGTTTGATAGCCAAAACATCACATATGTACACTTTTATTAACAATTATTTTTGTCATATCCATTTTTGCAAAAAAAATTAAATAATAATTACTTTACTTAATAAACAAATATGTTTATAGGAACGTCTCACTGGACAACGACTGAATATTATCATTGTAGCAGAAGGTGCTGTGGATAGAAATGGTGATCCTATCACTGCTGAAAAAGTGCATAAAGTCGTTGTTGAAAAATTACAACAAGATACAAGAATTACAGTATTAGGTCATGTTCAAAGAGGTGGTAATCCATCTGCCTTTGATAGAGTATTGGTATGTTTTCTCATCATTCATTAAAAATGGAACTAATAATAAATATATTACACACTATAGATTTGCAATTTTTTTTACATAAATGTACATGTGTTTTGTTAAAATTTATAATATCTTATAGGGATGCCGAATGGGTGCTGAAGCTGTGATGGCTTTAATGGAGGCAACACCTGAGACAGAAGCTTGTGTTGTTACATTGGATGGAAATCAAGCTGTTAGATTGCCATTAATGGAATGTGTACGTCGAACTAAAGCTGTTGCTAAAGCTATGGCAGACAAGAACTGGGACCTTGCAGTTCAACTTCGGGGAAAGTAAGGAAATAAAGAAATTCCTATTTTGATCAGTTAATCATTTGGTATACTTGAGTAATTTAATAAAATATTAATTTTGTATTTACACGACTTTTTATTGTACAGGGGCTTTGCTCGTAACTTGGAAACATACAAAATGCTGACTCGATTGAAAGCACCTGCAGATTATGACATTAATTCAAAGGTAACATTCTACCATATTTTATCACATTTTTACAGATAGAATTGAAAATCTTCATTAGCGACCCTTGTCTTGAGAAAATAACGTTATTTGACGCGACATAATTATAAAAGTTTTTAAATTGGAAGATTTTTGATTCTATAATGTAACCAAAAATACGAAGTTAGCATTTTTATATATAGTTATGTATTGTCGTGTTGCTTCAGGAAAATAATGGCCCTACATTAACGAAGGTAAATTTGTATAAAAAATAAGTTTTCTTCTTCTTGCCATTGTGTGTAACGCTTTGTTAAATATCTCTAATATTCTTTTTCTTTCTTCTACAAGCAACTTACTCTGTGTGGACAAGTGAGTTAACCTGCTCTCAAGTAGTAGATTCGTATTTCTATATGTTACAATGAATAACAAACACATGTATGATATTTATCTGTTATTCATCAGTTATAATTTCAGATTTTGTATAGAGTAAAAAAAGACCACGTTTTTATATGCACGTCGCATGAAATATTTTCAATTTTCCAAGTTTTTTATATTTTTAGTGTATACATTACGTACACGTACGCTCATGTTTTATTACAGGATCATTATACATTGGCTGTAATGCACATTGGTTCACCTTCTTGTGGTATGAATGCTGCAGTACGTTCTTTTGTACGAAACTGTATCTATAGAGGGGACAAGGTATGCTGGAGACAAAAAACTAATGCAAATGTTTTTTAACACAATTTTTCTAAAGAGAATCATTAAATTTAGGTGTATGGAGTCTGCGATGGTATACTAGGCCTTATGTCTGGAAAGTTTAAATTAATGGACTGGCCTTCTGTAACGGGATGGGTAGCACAAGGTGGTGCTTATCTAGGAACAAAGCGTGCTCCACCAAAGGATGATCAATTACCTCAAATTGCTCAGAAATTAAAGGAATTTGGTATTCAAGCTTTGCTTATTATAGGTGGATTTGAGGTAAACAAAATGAACTTACGCTAAAGTGTTTAATGTTTACAGACATTTTTTTATTAATCATTTATTTAATTTTGTTTAAAGGGTTATCAAACAGGTCTCACATTCTATAATGCCAGAGACAAATTTGAAGAATTCAGAATTCCTATCGCTATGATACCTGCTACTATCAGCAACAATGTTCCTGGGACAGAATTTTCTTTAGGTTGCGATACTGCCTTGAACGAAATTACCGAAGTAATTTTAATACTATTTCATTCTTCATATTATTAATGCAAACTATTATATTTAACTTACACGATGATGTATTATTATTTTCAGATCTGCGATCGTATTCGTCAATCAGCACAAGGTACTAAACGTCGTGTATTTATTATCGAAACAATGGGTGGTTATTGCGGTTACTTGGCAACTGTAGCTGGATTAGCTGGTGGTGCGGATGCAGCTTACATCTTTGAGGAAAAATTCAATATAAGAGATTTGAATCAAGATGTAATAGCAATGGCTGCTAAAATGTCAGAGGGTGTACAGAGAGGACTTATTCTTAGAAACGAGAATGCTAATTCGAATTATAACACCGACTTTATGCAAAGATTGTTTAGTGAAGAAGGAAAAGGATTATTCAGCTGTAGGATGAATATAATCGGTACGTATATATTATATTATATTATATATATAAAAGAAATTAACTGCATATAAAGAAAAGACAATTTAAAGTGTTATAAATTTGTAATACATATTTTTTTTCTTCAAAAGGTCACATGCAACAAGGTGGTTCCCCTACACCGTTTGACCGTAACTTAGGTACTAAAATGGGTTCTAAAGCTGTTGAGTGGTTTAGTGATCAATTGAAAAAATGTACTAGTCCAGAAGGGCGCACACTCACGACGGATGCAACTAGTGCAGTAATGTTAGGTATTGTTAGAAGGCAATATAGGTTCACACCTTTCGCAGATCTCATAGAAGTTACTGACTTTGAGTAAGTGTTATATCTGTTATCTATATGTAAATAAATATGGTGCATATTATAAAAAAAATTATTTTCAGGCATCGCATTCCAACATATCAATGGTGGATGAAATTACGACCATTGCTTAAAGTTTTAGCGAAGCATGAGTCTACGTACGAAGAAGAGGGTCTATATATAACTGTAGAAGAAATGGACCTAGAGAATGATTCTCCTCTCGTGTAATTTATACGCGCAAATACCTCATATCTAATTAGAGGTAATATGTCTATGATGTGCACATTGATTGTGTACAAAGTAGATCTTGATAAATATCTGCAGTATTGCATTACAACATTAAGGAACCCGCGTTTGATTGCTTGACATACAAAAGAGAAATGAAGTGAGTAATTAGAGAATAATTTATGATAAATAACAAATACATGAAATTAAAATATATATTCGTTGCGAGTCCCGTAAAGTAAAAATGCACTTCTTTATAGTCAAGTATTGGTAATGTTAGACAGATTAAGAAAAGGCAAAAACCTAAATGTGAACAATTTAAATAAATTGTATATTCTACAGATATTATTGAGTGGTAATATAGGTAATTTTTTTTTTTTTTTGTTATTATCTGTATACCTTAAGCAAATTTTACAAACTCAGGTAAGAAATAGGTACAAAAACAGTACCTGAAGAGTAAGGTAAAATTATCCTATGATATTAGTAATGATGTTAATTAATGATACTTCTGTTACTCATGTTTATTGAAAAATATAAGAGCAACAAGGAGTGCTGTCATTATTGCGATATCGGATATTCGCTACATTGAATATAATGTGCAAAATTTGATGTGTGTATGTACCAGTGGCAGTGCACATTACATATCTCGAACGCTTTCTTAAAGTATTTCACTTTTCATTTAGAGTTATTCCAAGTATTACAAATGTATATCTATATACAATAGAAACCAAATGGCGTGGCACTAACGAATTCGAATTCTAATGAAATTTTTAACATAAACTAGGAGAAATATACATATACTGAAAATAGTATTTAAAAATTTCTCAGTTTCAAGAGTTTGATATACGGCTCCGATTCCCATAGTGTAATATTTTTGTAAACGTAACGTTGAGTCATTTTGGACAAACTAATAGATATGATACAAAAAATATATCTATAACATGTAATACGTCCTAATTATAATTATTACTAGTATTAATACTTTAATTTTCTTATTAATATTTGCCAAATAAACGTATCTATACATATATATCAAATAATCATCCTGATATATTTAAAATCAATATTAGTGTGACGTTAGAATTACATTACATATTTTGATTTATATAAATGAGAGTAATTATTTTAATACCTTAATTTATATGAGCGTCATGACGAATCCGTAAAAATACTACATACTTATATTTCCAATATTCTTAACAAATTATCAGTGATAAAGTTCAAAAAATTAATTTAGCGTTTTATTGATGTAACATTTACAAGATGAGTCGAGAAGTATATCAGATTTAGTCTTAATCTGCACAAAAATGCCAAACTGTGTTTGCGGTTTACTAAGAACGTAGAAATAAGAAAAATGTTTGGTGGCAATTTATGTTGATAAAAAAATTTTATCTTCAGTTTAGCATTATTAAAAGCTATCAAAAGCTATTTGGAGAATATACTTGTCTACCTCAAAACATAATTTGCAATTAAGAATGACTCTTAGGAACAAGTCAACCCTGAGTCATGCTAGTTGCATGTATCATTAAAACATTTTGCTAAAATTTAAGGTTTTGCGACCAAAAAAGTATTTAGATTCTTTTTTCCTATTATACTTATACACATACTTGCGAAAAAATTTGGCAAGTATTAAAATCATACTTAATTTTAAAAAATAATGTAGTCTTCTTCATGTCTCGTCGAATTAAAGAATCGTATATTAACATTGCGATACCATTGAAAGTATTGTTTTCGTCTTCATTCGTGTTTGTAAATTTGTCTAAAAATTGAATATCGTTACATTATTAAATCCATGTAGTACTATAATGTGTGTAACCATGAAAAAAGGTGTTAACAAAGTGAAGAATGTGCAGAACGGTATATTACGAAAACTCACTAAATGTTACTGATATAAGAAGCACTTA
>JAIFRP010000002.1:5280669-5291023 GCA_032403825.1 Odynerus spinipes | reverse complement strand
GGTGGAATTCAAGAGTCGTTTCAACGAAAATATTAAAATTTCATGAAATTGGAGGTTACAAAAATAAAAAAGTTATACTGAATGCATTAATGCATAAATATATAATCCTGCAATAAATAAATGCGATGAACAAGTATAAAAATGCAAATTATTGCTACCGATAGTTTCGAAGTTCCTCTTAAAAGAATGTCGGTGTATATACTGGCTAAAATAGTACACCTTGCTAAATAGACGTATCTGCTATAATATGACGTGCGTGATACTATTTCGAGAGATTATCCGTTGTTACATGCAATGAAACTAGTTCTATCAATCGTAACTCTGGCATATATGTAGCACGCACTCGTCACCACGAGAATACTTAGTTCGATTCAATTCACATTATTAGTCGACTAACGAAACGGAAAATAAAATAAAAAGGTTACGAACGCGTCAGCAGAATCTTAAGAATGCAATTTCTGCAGCTACAATATTAAATATGTGTATATCTGTTTTTTCCTTCTTCAGGAGGACCGTGCTCTTGACGATGCTCTCTGGAATTACGTAAATGAATCGTGACATTTGCATTAAGAGGCTGAGCACAAATGGCAAGTGTCTAATTAACAAGAAATTAGAAAAGCCTATGACATTATACTTCTTTTTTTAGTCGTGACTCCGCGAGAATGTTCCAAATTCGTCGACCCAAAAAATTGGAGGATTTTTGCGAACACAACATCTTCGAAGCGGCACATAGAAAAATGAACGACGAAAAGAAGCGTTCGACGTGCAAAGCAAACACATCGTCGATGGTTCATTCCATGAAGCGGGAAAAAGAAAATCGCCTAGAGATCGCCATTGCAACGAAAGCGAAGCTTTGCCCAGCTACTAAAGAAGCGAGACGGAGAGAGAAAAAAATAAAGAGAGAGAGAGAGAGAGAGAGAGAGAAGTTATAAATGGTTTCCCTTTTTTTAGAAGAGAAGGAAAATAAACGGCACAATGCGAACGCGAGAATCGAGATAAAGGTAAAGAGCCGATCAGGCTGAGAGAAATGGAGAGAAATAGAAAAAGAATGAGAGAAATAGAAAGAGGGAGAGAGAGTAAGATAGGTAAGGAGAAAGAAAACGTTTCGCGCCTTACGTGTGTGATATACATACGAGGTGAGTCACGAAAAAGAGAACTCTTCGATATCTTCTTTGAATTTGAACATATAAAAGTGTGTTTTTAATAATTATATAATATAAAAAAAAAGATATTCAAAATACTTATCGCATATGGTAAATATCGTTCTTTCCCGAAAGCACGTGATTAACCACGTGATTGACCACGTGAGTGACCACGTGAGTAACCACGTGACACACACACACACACGCATCTTTTTGCATCTTCGAATTTAGAGTAATTATTAAGTCGTACAATTTCTCGTGACCTACCCCATATAATGATATATATACGTAATACGTAATAATATATAAAGGTATTTCATTTAAAACGATACGAACGATACGATTGGACTATTATCGATATGAACCAAGGAGTGTCATGACGGACACTGTATTGTGATTGAGAATATGAACTAAATTAATTAATTAATTAAATAATTAATTAATTAATTATCGAAGTAGTTTGTAAGTCTGCAACGATCATCACTATGCACGAAGACGTATGCACGTATATGTATACATATATATGTATCTATGTATTTATGTATGGTATATACGGTGTCTCGTTTCAATCGCAAGCAGCGTTTATTATATTCTTACAGGGTGCTGGACGCCAGATTGGTGTCCTCGTCTTTGAGTTGGCCGTCGAGGGCGAGCCCCCATTTATCTTTGTTGTTGGCGAGAAGCGGTGTCAGGGAGAAGACTTTGCTCAGCGTGAAACCCGGCCCCACTGGGCATCCCTCCCTAACAAATATTTACCATAAGTATCATGCCGTTTACATAATCCGTTCTTCGACAATGTTAGAGAGGTAGAGATAGAGAAAGAGTTGAGTTGAGTTGAGTTGAGAGAGAGAGAGAGAGAGAAAATAAGTAAGAAATAGAAAGAAAGATAAAAAATAATAAAAGATACAAGAAGTAGAAGAAATAACAGGGGAAAAAGAAAAAGGAGTTAAAAAGTGATAGGAGAGAAAAAGAGAGAGAGAGAAAGAGAAAGACAGGCAGACAGAATGATCGTGAGTCGAATAAATATTAAATATCGAACTAATCAACGAACTTATCCGATTCTACCTCATTTCAATCTCATTAAATCTCATATTAACTCGGTCGAATCTCATTATAACGAAATTCATTCATACGACCTCGCGGGAATAATTATTTCTTTGCATTTAATTTGAATTTTATTTTATCGAATAATGTCATGGCTGAAAGTAAAGAACAATTTTTTTTTTATCGCGAATTTCGTTAGAAAGAGATTTAACTTTAGCGTGTACGAGAACTACGTTTATAATTTGACGGCGCATTGTTCGCTTTTCGCTCGTCAGAGGGCGCAACGGTAACTGCATTAGTTGCAATTGTAACTAACCGCGGGTATCGTTTGTTTAACATCGTCTTGTGGGCATGCACAAATGGTTTAACGATGGATCCGTTCGATTTATTCGAGGGATCTCTGAAAAACGCATCTCAATTGTTTTCTTCGAAAAGAAATCTCTTTAGGATTCTCGTTTCGGTTTCTTATGCGTTCGATAAGGCCATTTTCAACTATGGAGGGCTGCATATAGTCATCTACTGTGTCACGTGACAGTAAGCTACAGAACATCCAATCATATCAAACCTAGTGCACCAACGTATACATATTCAACGTATTCATACAGGTATATTAACCTTTCGAGAGCCAAACTGCGATTGCAAATCAATTTTTTAATTTTCGTACTTTTTGTGTCTGGAAGTCTATCAGTTTGGCTTCTGAAAAGTTCACATACACGTAAAACACACTGAGCTATGTATGCATAGTAAAAGATCCTAGCTTGTGCATTACACCGGCATACATACCACGAATAAAATACAGAGCAACGATAATGAGGTAAGTAAGACTATATTTAATACCGTTTTGGTATATGTGGGTTGATATAGTAGATAGGTATTAGAAAGAAGAGTGCAGTTATCGTCAGTAATCAGAAATGGGAGAAAAGAGGTGTATAAGAGGTGGGGGGATAAGAGAAATCTATGTGGATGAAAAAACCATCACCGATTGTGATCCATAATCAGGTATATATGTGGTAACAGGCCACCACGCAAAACCCCAGCACAAAATCACCAATAAAATAAGTGGCATTCCATTCTCCAAATGATATATATATATATATTCCCAAGTTATGCAAGTTTCCTTTTGATAAAATCAAAGAATGGAGACTTTAAACGGATTCTCATTCTTATAGAAAATGTTTTCTATGTAATTTCCTGAACAATAAAGGTTTCAAATAATAGCCCCATTTTACAAACCGTTACCAGTCTCCATTTTCTTGCAACCTTCAAAAAAATCGCGTTCAATGTTCGAGCGCACTCACATTGTGCTAGATGCAAGATTGGTGTCCTCGTGCTTAAGTTGACCATCTAGAGCAAGACCTCGCTTGTCTTTGTTGTCGGCAAGCGTCGGCCTTAGAGAAAAGACCTTGCTCAAGGTGAATCCTGGCGCTACCCCTATACTGCCAGTGCAATCATCTTATTTTCCTTTTCATGTTTCAACATTCTAATTCATAATTCATTGTATATACTCTAAATCGCGTCTACCTAACGTGGCATTGAGTTTGGGAAAATGCATTAAAAAATTATGCAAAGAGCTGGCTCACTGGACTCTCTGATATTAATTTTATAAACTGTAATGAGAAAAATAGATTGAAATTGTGCTAGGCTGAGGACAGACGTACCTTTAACTGTATGTAATGGTATCTATGATAAAGTAATTGCATTGACTACGAAGCGCTTGAATTATATTAAGATATGCAAAAGTAGTGTCTTTTGTTATTAGAGGTCAGTTTGATTTATAGTCTAATGGATCGCACATTATATAATTTTGCATAAACTATTACTATTTCCAGTCTACTTAAATAGATTCTAGAAATAACTATTTATCTGCCTTGAAACCAATTCACCAATAAGAGTCCTTCAAAATCATTTGCTGACTTGTTTGTTATAATTAACTCGCTGAAATGCGAAATAATAAATTCGTTTAAAAAACGAACACTATTGCGTAGCGATCTCTATTGGCGATCGCAGTCATCGTCGTTATCACCGCCATCATCGTCATTATCATTATCACGAAGGTAGGATTAACTGGAAGGTACTCACTCGCTTTCAGCCTCAGCAACGGTGCACTTGTATTGCGCGGTTGAGAACAAACAAATGTCTGCGAACTGTCGCACGGACACCTTTATCTTTTTAACTGTTCGATTACTATTGTTCGCGATGTGCACGTTCACGGCTATGTTCTCGCCATGATGATAAAGTTCCTTATCAAGGGATGCCTCCAAATGGAGTTTGCTCGGCGACATCAAGAACTCTTTGCTGACCTCAACGTACGGCTGGTCACCCTGCTTCGATGGCGCGTACATGATCTTCCGTATCGCCAGCCTCACCGAATTTCTGCAAGAACAACGATAACATCATATTAAAATACTGCAAATGTGTTACATCTAATTTTTGTGTTTATAATTAAGCTTTTAATATTCACTGATTAAATTATTCTTAACAATTCCAAAAATAGAGGACTGGCTTCCTTAATTACATGAACGTATATACATTCATTCGTTTACGATACCTTTTATGGGGTTTGTCATCCTGTGTTTCACCCACGAACGCCTTCAGCTCATAATCAACGCCACAAGGTTTGCCATTGTCCCCAGGCGCCGGCTGTAACGTCACCGAGGCCGGACAATGTGGTGGCAGCTCAAAATAAAATGGATAAGCATTGCTTCCCAACTTCTTAATTAGCCTCTCTTGAAGACGTGTCAGCTCTCTGGGGGGCTGACTGCCTGTCACCTGAGGGTAGATCTGCTCTGCGGCGAGATAGAGATCCTTCCTGAAGTAAAGTCCCAGCACATCGAGGTCATCTCTTCCGTATTTGAACGCGGCCAAGACATGGCCGAAGACCTTCCGATCCTTCACGTAATCCGGATCGATCAGTACTATACCGTCTGCAATGAGCAAGTTACGTGTATTCAAGAAGTTCAAGATAAAAGGTTCAGATTTATTGAGAAAAGGAATTTAAAGTGAATAACTGCCTTTACCGATTGGGTCTACGTGCGTTATGTGATCGACGAAATCTCTTTTCCCAAGGTAAACGGTGATCTTTCCATTGAGACTGGACTTTTTGAAGACACGGGTGGGTTGCCGTTTGTTAGCACTGTCCACAGTGTCCATAGCGCGTATCTCGGGGCCCGAACTGGCCCCTAACTCATTTGAATCCTCAGTGCACGGGAAGTGCAGCAGCAAATTGTCAAACTGGGAAAGGAAACATCGATGTTTCGTGAACACACGTGTTTTTTTATATTATCAGGCCACTGCCATTAATAATGGTCGCGATTTTACGCGTCGTTAAGAACAGAAGCACATAAAAGTTTATTTTAGAGTTAGTATAACACGTAAGTAATAAAAACGTCAATTGTTTCTTATGGACTTCCCGCGAATCGATATCGATTTCATGTGGAAATGCACAAATAACGAATCGGGGCTACAATGGCCGATATCATATCCCCAATGAGAGATTTATGCGCATACTTAATAATCCATGCTTATTTATTTGTCGTGGAATGCATATGAATGCACCTATGTATGTACAAAGAATGACGGAGTGCATAACAGGTATGAAGCTCTTCGCTATATAAAATACGATTCGTGATTAGTGTCAAGTGTATTTTCCTGCCTATGCATGATATATCTATAGGCACACGTGTATGTACGTATACTTATAGATATGTTCCATACTTATACGATGCATATGCGGGATATATATGCATGTTACATGCTTCTGTGAAATTTTTAACGAGCGTGATCCTCATACTTTTTTTTTCTCCAAACGCACGACAGAAAAGTTCGAAAGCCTGTAGATATATGCTTTAACCTATACAGAATCATAAAGCACGAGCTATCTTACGTATAGACGAGTATCGACAACGTGACGGACGTAGTGAGAAATGCAGGAGACCGATTTGCGTCAGGATCGCGTTCTTGGTAAACATGACGCAAAGCCGAACCAACTCGAAATTCTAATTGCTGAGATAAGTTCCTTGAATCGTCAACGAAAATATATAGCATCGATAACGTGAGAAAAGAGAAGATTCGACAATAATAAAATGGCGCCAATACATGTGTAAGCTCGTTATAAAAATATTGTGATAATCAACAAGTTATTTATGGACTGATAAATATATTTTGCGACGAGGTAGATTTGGACGATCAAATTAGTTTGGAATTGAAGAAACTGACGAAGAGAAGCGATCGTAAGATCCCAGTGTAAAAATTACACATCGCAGTATCTCTTTTGAATGGAAAGTTTAACAACAGGCGAATAAAAAATCAATATCCGATCCTCGTCGAATACGATCAGATAGATTTGCAGATCTGAAACGAAATGAAATGGACGTTCTACAAAGGAAAAACGTATAACGAACTATGCGACGGTGATTGGACGATATAAACGGTTTTATGATTCAACGTGTATTTAGCTGCACGAGTGAGAAAGGAAATTATTTGTCGTAACATCGCTCGTAAATTCTTTTCTCCCTTTCTCGTTAACGGAATTTGATGTTAAATACAGAGATTCGTATCTCCCGCCATTCGAGAAAATAAGTGACCGTTTGTAAGTTTACAATTATTAGCACATTTAGCAAGTGATTTACATTTAATAATACGAAAAACTAATAAAATACATTTATTGTCTTCGTTCTTATGAAACGTAAAAAGGAGTCAAAGTGCTAATAACCATGCACTTTAGCCTAGATCGAGATATAACCTCAAAATATAGCCCGAACCTAGCTCTTTCCAAGTCCCATACATTGTATTACAATAAAGTGCACATTTCAGAACAGATTATATCGGCGAAGAAAGTCAAGAGTGCATTGTATCAACATTTCGGAACGCATTATGCCGACGACGCGACGTGTGTATGTACGTGGAGCTAAAATCGGATATCTCGTTGGTGCATGGTATCCAAGTACCGACGCATGCGTCTCTTTAAAGCGAGGGTGTACGAACATCGGGCGACCTACTGCACGCTAAATTGATGAATTCATTGCTTCTAGCATATAACGCTATATACACGCCTTTTATTATATGGACAGAGAATAACTCTTGTTATTTTTTAATATTCCGCTCTGTTTTCTGTATTACCAATATATCTTTATTACCGACGTTACAATGATGTTGCAGAGAGAAAATCATTTTTGCGTTTCGACAGTATGTACATTTGGGAAATGTATTATTTTTAATATAATAAAATAAAAAAATAGCTTCTGGGGTTTTACCGGGAGATAACAGAATTGCGTATCTAAAAAAATATTTACCATGGTCTGCGATTAAAAATGTTGAAAATGCATAGTCACAGAGAAACTGATAAAATCTATCTTGTAAATATTACGTGAGGTTCTTTGAGGTTATTCCAAGTAATAATAATACAACTCCTAAACGTGGCGGTCGGTTTAAAATGAAATATCATTTACTATAATTATTCCCAAGATGATGTGAAATGTATCATTTTATTATACGTTTTTTTTTACAGAGTGTTGTAGGCTTTGTCTTGTCTCTTGTATGGCTAAATAAATGTCGATGCACAGCCTACGTAGTCTTCCAACGAGAGAAATTGAATTTTCGTCAGCGTTACATTGTTAAGGTACAAAAGTGAAAATTCGAGCGTAGTCGAGTAACGATAACATAATTACCTAGCGCTACGAGTAATTGGAAGAATAGCTCGTTCGTTAGGCGGCCTTCGAAATTTAATCATCGTTCATACTTTGACGCGATTCTGAACGTACGGTGAACGTAGAACGAACGCATCGATATTTGATCTTTAAAACAATTCTCCCCCTCCTTTTTTTCTTTTTCTTTGGAAGTTCATCGTTAAAACGACGTGACAACTTTTAATGGACTTACAAACACCTCTGTACAGGTTTAGTAAAATGGACGAGAAAATGAATAATTGAGAAATTGCTGCCGCCATTTTGTCATATAGTTTTCCAAGATGGCCGCTACGGATGTAAAAAGCAAGAAGGGGGGAAAAAGTAATAAGATTTTTCCCTCCTTTTCATTAGGCGTGCTTTCCCATCGATTTTGTGGCTGCCACCCTTCTTGGCTAACTGGTAACTCGAAAACCACTTCTCTTCTTCGTTATTGAAGGGAAAAGCTGTCAGGGAGGAAAGACGTTGGCCTCTTTCGAGAAGAACGCTTTCACTTTACGAGTGGTAGTTCTCTCTAATAAGCAATTTTGCTATCGCTCGATAATTGAAATACGTGACGGAGTTTGATGCTACTCCATAAGATCAAGCCCTACGATTTCATTGTTAATGGAACGTACTACAAATTATTGATGACATCGACGATGTATCATAAGGATTTCTCGAGTAACGCCACCTGTTGGAATTATTTCGATATTCAACATCTATACATAAAACACTGTAGACAGGAAGATTCATAATTCGAGAGGTAAAAGAGGAAACGGAAGTTAAAAGAGAATCGATGAGATAAAAGACTTTCACAATGAAACGACTCAACGGTATTTGTTCTCTCTGGCGTGAAGAATCTGCTGCTGGGTGAATAATCCAATTGCAATTAATGGCATTGCTTTACGCGGTACTTTCCGGTAGCGACGAATCTTCCGGTTAGATCGACTTCGTTCCTCCTCCTTCGTTTCCAAGGCAAAAGCAAGCGTTCTAGTCGCGGAAACAGGCTTCCCTTTATTAAAGGAGGTCACGGCTGGTGCGCAAGCCGCAAGCGAAGAGGAAAAATCAGCGTGTCCCTCTCTCGCTCTCTCTCGGGAGCATTTCCCGTGCGCGGGTATTTCGTCAAATGGAAAATTGATCGAATATACCCTGACGCCTCGTATAATTAATTATCGATTCGTGTGACGCGATAACGGGAGCAATCTGTGCAAACCGCAGAGATATACTCAGTGACATACGTAGTGTTTGTAGGGACGCGTGAAAGAAGTCTCGGACAAGTGTAATTAAGTCGTCAAGAAGAAAAATTACCGGGTAGAAACGCCGACTCGTCCCGGTTTGGGTCGAACAGAAGATAAATCGTTTTTGGTTTATGAGAAGGAGAATATAATGGATGCTATTATTTTTCATCGTTACTCTCGCGGAAAATGATGTAACGTTCGCCGGGAGAAAACACCAAGTTCGTGCTTTCCAAGTGTCGCGAGGAAGTTTCTTCCGTTTGAAAGAAATATCATTTTGCTGGATCTTCGTACGTCGTTGCATCGTTGTATATCGAATAACGAAGGGTAAACCACTTTCGCGCGTATTAAAATTCAAAGCGTGTTGGGATGCTTTGCATACCTCGCTCCTTTCCTGATCTCTCGCCGTGAAAATATTGCTGGACGTCGGCTGATGAAAATGTGCGATCGATCGGATGCCATACGTGCATCGACGAGAATAAAATGCGCGAAGAAATTTTGACGCGCCACGAATTCCGATTTTAATGCCGCACTCGTTTCTTTAGTGGTCCGTATTAAATACTTTCAAATTTTCTTACCTTATATCGTAACAATGTTTTTTACAAAGTCGTCAGATTTTATATGCAACATGTTTCGGTATAAAATAAATTCAAATTTCCCGCCATAATCTTTAACCTTATTTCCGTAGAATCGAATTTTTGCATAACTTATTATTTGGAGCGTTGCAAAGGGCTAAAGAACCGTATTGAGATTTTCACGACGGAGAAACATCCTATGACCGGGCGTTATAGCTCGTCGCGTCCAATAAAACGCCAACGGAAGTCGCGAGTGCGATCCATTGTGTTCGCTCGGGGAAACTCCTAACGTGCTCCACCGCGCGATCGCCGGACCGCGTCCAGCCACGATCGAGAGGACTCGAAACGGTGATAATTTGCTAGCCGCGTAAGAACCATTTTTTCCTTCTTCCTTTTGCGCATCACTGAGAAGGAAAAGTATTCCAGGAAGATAAATAAATTAAATATTTACACTGTACTTGACATTGGACAAAATAAAATATAGTACAAATTAATTGTCATATTTTTATACTTATTTACACACCGAATATAACAACTAATTTGGTACAGAGTATTATAATATATTTAAAAAAAGAATACGCGGAACAAATAAAAAATTCTTATTTGTAATAAATCACGCAACAAGATAAAACGAGACTGTAAAGTAGAGAGGGGGAAATAAAAAAATAAAAAGAGAGAGAGAGAGAGAGAGAGAG
>JAIFRP010000002.1:5269260-5280616 GCA_032403825.1 Odynerus spinipes | reverse complement strand
AGAGAGAGAGAGCGAGACATCCGTCGATACTCGAGAACGGACGCGTTGGAATTTTAGCGGAAAAGGCACATGGTTTGCCTTTGTATCCGGCGGAACTCTCGGGTACGATGCAAAAAGGAAGAGGAGCGGACCTACAGAATTCCGTAGCTTTTGAGAACACACGATTTCAAAGCTTTTGCATGTCCCCTCTTCCTCTTCCCATCCACTCCCTACATTATCTATCTCTTTCTCGATCTCCTTACGTGTCTCTCTTTTGAGCCTTTGCTCGCGACACACCACGCGATCTTCGCTCGCTCATCCCATCAAATCTCTAGCTTTAATGCGACACTTGTAAATCTTCTGGTTACGATCATCGCTTCACGAATCTGAACGCGTTGGAATACTTCGAGGATGAATCGTATTGGCCAATGTAAATGTAGTGCATAGTCACGTGGCATTATGTACGTGATGTCGTTGGTGATCGTTAATTACCATCTGATGATATTTAAAAATTTGAGATAAAAAGGTATCAGGAGATATTAAAAAGTTGATAGTAACTATTCTAAGAACGCAGACGTCTCTATATTTATGGCACACGATGATATCATTCTTACGCGCGGTATATATTATCTTCAAGGAATTACGCCAATTCGATACGTCGCAAATCATCGAAATAGGTTTTGCAAGACGTATCATCGTCGATATGATCAGCGTCACGTAGAAAGAATGTTCCTATCGTAGCAGACGCAATGTGCACGGGGTTTATGCTCTCGCGCGATCTGTTTGCTCGATCGGAACGTTTTTATCTCTCTCTTTTAAATGTGAGAGAGAAAGAGATAAAAGAGAAATAGACATCGGAGAAAGAGAGCAGTCGGTGTCGTCACTGTTCGAAGTGATAAAAGTAAATCGGTTCAGTTTTTTAGAGTAGAACGAACTTTTCGTTAAATTCATCCTTCGCGGGTTACAGAAGCGATCTACTTTATCGACGTACGCACTATTCGAACTTTTTCTCATTTTTATTTCAGGATTTTCTCGTTGAACGATTCGACAAACGTGCTCCCACGAGGGAGAGAAACGCCGAGAGCTAGCAACTTCGCTTGACGTATGATTGTTTACAATGTCAGCCGTGGAATAGCACGTATCCGTATAGTATTCTTAGAAATTCACCTTCGAGACCTCCGTACAAATTCGTGTACATGCGCCGAAAAAGAAAAAGCTTCGAGGTAAGAAACGAAGAGGCTAAGAAAAATAAAGCTTCATTTGGAATTTAATCTGATTATTGACATTTTAAAGATCTTACAGAGTTTTATCTTTGTTACGAGTCATCATGATAAAGTAATTCTTAGAGCTTTGCCTTCCAACGTCGAACCTACTTTAGATTGTTGTATCTCTTGATTAAATGTTTTTCAGTATTACGACATGACAAAGATTCTATATCATTTTATTGTATACTTATTATACGCCTAGTCTAATTATAAAATATTGGTTTATGCTTTGTTACTCGCATTTGTTGATTTTTGCATTTTTAAGATCAAGAATATCACTAACTTTGAACCACAAAGAATGCATTTTAATACAATCTTGTATATCGTTTAAAGTGTCATAAGAATCTTTCTTTGTGAAAATAATGATAATAATTGACTGAAGTATCCAAAATAGAGATACGCTTATACAATATACTCAAAAATGTATATTCCAATTTAGCCTCGACTACTATCATAGAAATTTGATCCTTTTTCAAATATATACACGAGTCTTACTATTTAACTATCAAACAAAACTAACATGTTAGTTTCAATTAACTGCTCTTAAGACTATTTCTAAATATGTGTGATCAAAGAGATTGGAATCTCCAGAACAAGTACCTTTCTCTTGGATCTATTTGCTAACACTTGATTTTGAATGAATCATTGATTGAAAATCTCAAAGAACGAATTATGTCGATATTCGCTGATAGAAAGAGAAAAAAGGGAGAGAGATAACATAGTAGGCTTACCTAATATTTTCTGGCGTTTAGTCGGCCCACACCCCTTTCCCCGAATGCTCGCAATGAACTGTCACACATAAAACTCACTATCGCGAATAGTTCAATCCCCTTTATCTTTTTTATCTCTTTCTTCTTCGATAGAATTACGAGCTCGCGTAGGACAATCTTTCGTGCCTCACTTATCTTACAAATGTGAAAATTATGAAGAAGCGGTTCGTCAGAAACACACTCCGACTGTGATTACTGCACGACTATTCCAAATACGTCATGTCCTGAGAGACTAGCGCCTCTCTACAGACGCTGCGTATCGGAAACTACAGGAGACACGAAGAAACTTTCTTCAGCCGCGTATTTGTTGAAGCTTCTCGCGCTTCAGTCGTGTTTCTAATCCAATGGCGTTTTCCGTTCAATGAAAATTCGTTTGAGCTTCAGAAAATTGTACGTTCTGTATTATTATTCGACTGAATTCATAGAAGTCGTGTATTATTAGAATTAGTCTCGTTTCATTGGTCAATACGAATACATTTATCGTTATCCAATCAGATCTCGTATAAACTGCACACTGATTGGTCGGTAGAAATGAAAAGTGTCCAATGAACGGTGACGAGGTCCACGATTAATTGCTCCTGATTGGGTATTGGATTTTATGCTCGATATCTTGATTTAAATACAGAAGAAACGTAACACGAAATAAAATAGTGTATAATGATCCTGTTCTTCCATGTTTAAATAGAATCTCACGAACTTTATTATAATTTCGCGAAATGATGATGCCATTTGAATAAAGTTATCTGATCGTTTGTTCGTTGCACTTTATAAAATCGTGTTATAATTGTAAGTGCCATGAGAAAATATCATTATATGAATACTGTGTATGATATATATCGATACTCCTGGAGGATGTAAACGTTGAAACCTTGACTTATTTGTCCACTTGATATTATACACGTCAGTTATATACCAGTGATACTATTGCCTGTATCTACGTATGTCATATGACATGTGAAACAAACGTTATTTAATTGATACAATAATATCTTGAAAAATTTACTTTCTATTGAACTGTAAGTGCTGCTGACATATTTGTTATGATTCATTATTCATCATGTTTACAAAGTTCTCAAAATTTTGACAAATATTTATGAATGGAAAAAATTAGTCATAATACACCTAACTTATAGCTTGTTTGTAAAAATAAAAGTATCAAATATACAATTTTATTTTATGTGCATTGTATTTTGAGCAGGACAAAATGGCGAACAACAAGAACGAAGATCAAAACGAGGAAAGTTTGAAAGAAGAAAAAAGCGAATCAAAAATGAGCCCTGCCGAAGAACGTTCCGAATATTTTAAGAAATTAGAAAAATGGTTGCAAGAAGCTTACGCGTGGCAAAGCGTAGCTGCTATGTTTCCCTACTACGTGATGTCCAATCAAATGTTAAATTCTTTATCAGGTATAATTGTATACAAACATATCACATTAATTATTATTACGCAAGCAAACATTTGGATAAAATTTTAATATGAGATAATTACAGGTGCTTCTCCATTTTCTCCTCCAATTCCAACAATGACAAATACACAAAGAGTTACTGTAGCCAGTCCTGAACAGCAAAATGATCCTCAAAGACAAAGGAGACTTCAAGAAACGGCAGCACCTTTTCAACCAGCTGCACCTGAAGGTAGAAGGTCATAACGATAACATCCGTGTGCATCACATTCCAACAGAGGTTCAGCTAGTACTATATGTGCTTTTGATACAAAAATACTGCATTACAATGCATTGAAAAAATGTTATTATATGTTTATGGGCCTCCATAGTACATATCTCTATATCTATAGCTTCTACAATCTGTATAAAAACCTCTGAATAAGAAATTATAAAAATGCAGTAATTTTGAAATCTACATCTTCATCATTATCACTGGATGTGTAATTATTTTGTACAATTTATAAGAATAGTATTCTTGCAGGTTTTGAATATCGCATACCACCCGTATGGAAACGTCTGGTAGCAGAGTTTATAGATTCTGCCATGTTGTTCGTTTTGAGACTTTCTATTTCCTTTATCATCGTTGATGTTTTTGATTTTATGTACGTATTTTGTAGCATCTACACTTAAAGCAATTATTTCTTCTAATATCACATATTTCTTTAAATGCACGCTGCAACCTTGCTTGAAATTATTTGTTTATTCCCTGATATCTGTGTTAAAGTTAATCGATCACTTAAATTTATACTATGTATATTTTGATTTCAGAGGCTTAGATGATTCAGAAATATTACAAACGAATTTACCTATTGATTATAAAATGGCTATAGAAGTGACATATGGAACTATATTATTGGAAATAATAAATCGTATAATAGTGTGTATTTTTGAGGTAAGTCGAAGACAAAATCTGACGTTACATATTTCGAAGGTTTCGTTACTCGTGCAACATATAGACATGAGAAAAAATTTCAGGCTTTTTGGCTTCAACGTGGAATGAATGGTCGGATAGGTGGTACTACGCCAGGAAAATCCATCATGGGTCTGCGAGTCGTTCAGTGTCGCAGCATTGTACCTGCAGAAAGACCGGATGACCCGGATACGGTGTACGTTCAACCAGGGACTGATCTAGGTTTTCCACTGGCATTTGGCCGCGCTGTTATAAAAACTTTAATCTTATCCTCTGTTTTTCCTATATGTTTTGGAGTATTCTTCTTTAGATTTAATAGAACTGGCTATGACTTAATTTGCAATTCCATTGTAATAGAGGACCCTTACAGGAATGTAAGTAATAATAATAGAAATCGCCGGTAGATTATAACTAAGGAAACATTATAGGTATAGAGTGAGTCAACTAACTTCTGTATCTGTAGTATGTTTCTTGTTCCTTATTCCTTTCTATTTTGTTTGTTTGATGTGGAAAATGTAATAACACGTGTTACAAAAAAATATTTGGAGAGTTTGGAAGCATGTTTCTACCATTGTAAATGCAAGATTTAGAAATTATACTCCCCCCCCCCATATATAAGAAACATATTTTCAGTACAAATGTTAAGTGACTGATCCAATATGAAGAACACATATGAGGCTGTGTGGAATAATTACATAATTATACCAAAATATTATATTAGATATAAATAACTTTTGTAAAGATAAACGTGTCTGTATACAACGGTATGCGAATAAAAAATCATATAGGTTTTGTCAGGAGAAGCTTTTTTCATATGCAAGTAACATTAACGAATGTAATCTAAAAAAATGATATAAGAACTTTGGCATATGCATTGATAATAAAGTAGTTGCATAATAATTTGTAATCGTTCGTGTTGTTATTCTGTACAAAAAAAAAATTATATCGGCCACATCGAAGGATGTGTTACTAAATAATTCATTACCTCAAATTTTATCTATCTGTTGCGTATAAATTATTACAAAAAAAAGAGAGAGAAAAAAAAAAGGAAAGTACAATAATCGTATGATCGCGCGTACAATTGATATGCTCGCCAGCGCCGCCTCGTGGTGAACCGAGCGAATGAATCTTACATGTATCCCCGATTGACCAATGACGTCACTTCCCAGTTAAACGTGGCTACCCCGCGATTGAAGGAAGGAGTGGCTTCGGGATCTGTCAAAAGTTAAATGATTTTTCGCGGACGTTAATGACTAACTACGCCGATTGAACGATTTCGAAGTGCACCTTAGAGTTAACCGGTAGTTTTTTACGAACGATAGCCGCGAAATTATGTCGTCCTCGGGCGATTTCGGGAACCCTCTGCGTAAATTTAAGCTCGTCTTTCTCGGCGAGCAGAGCGGTGAGTAATTTTTCACAGACACTTCCGTTGATTTTGCGGATCAATATTGTGGACGCTTATAACATCGGGTTTACTTGCATTAACCGTACGTCATTCGATCTGCCGATAAGATATTTGCATCGGAAATCGAACGCATCAATTTCCGAGGGCCGTTCTAGGTTATGGATCAATATTTCTGACCACGGCCAACGGTTTATTTCTCGCAATCGAAATCGGCGTCTCTGCCGTTTGTCCCGTTTGCAAAGTTGCTCCCTTCGTAACACTGCCTTTCTTCATTTCTCATTCTCGTTAACACGCTCGTTCGTTTTCCTCTTGAATTTTCTTACATTATGCTTGCCGTAAGCGAAATTTATTATTCATGTTTACCATTAATAATTCCATTTTGCGATACGGAGCATGTATAGTAACGAGATATGCGTTGGGATAGGAGAACGTTACGCTTCGCGTTGTTTTAGAGTCCTATTGGAGATTATTCTCGAGATATAAATTTTTATTTGGTATTGAACTTAGCCGTTGAATGTTAATTAACATATAATTTGCGAGATAAGATTATATATGTATATGTATATATGCGAACATTGTTACCAAGTATTGTTGTGACATGGAGCCTCAAAAGTTTCACATTTACTTAACTTTTTTACAATATACATATGCTTTTATATTATATATTAATTGTTTTTGTTAATGTGAAAATTTATATGTATAAGCATATTTAATAATACTTTAGCACAAGATCATTATTAAATGTATGTAAAGAAATAATTAAATCATTAATTATTTAAATAAATTCAATGCATTGCATATAATTTATATATATGCAAAATTCCTCCTTGTTTCAGTTGGTAAAACATCTCTCATCACACGATTTATGTATGACAGCTTTGACAACACGTATCAGGTATGAGAGAAACAGTTAAATTATCATAACAGTTATATTATATAGATAACAGTTATATTATATATAACATTTTAAACAAAAAAGATACGATTTGAAAATAATTTTAGAAGTTCAATATTAAGTATGATGATTTTAATTGTATTTTTGATAAATGGACTAATGATATATAAAATAGATAATAATACTTATATAATTAACAAAAGAAAGTAAAAGTTATGTTATATGGGTAAATATGTGAAATATTATTAAAAATTTTAATTACTGTTTTTTTAATGAATTATGTTATTTGTTAGAAATATGTATATGTATGGTTTGACCTATCATGTTTCAGGCTACAATAGGTATAGATTTCTTAAGTAAAACTATGTATCTAGAAGACAGAACAGTGAGATTACAATTGTGGGACACTGCTGGTCAAGAACGGTTTCGTTCTCTGATACCTAGTTACATCAGAGATTCTACAGTTGCAGTTGTTGTTTATGATATTACTAGTGAGTTAATTACACGTTATGAATATTGTTTATAAGTTTCTGTAACGTATGTTCTTACCGTGTACTTCTTTAGATGCTAATTCGTTTCATCAAACATCAAAATGGATCGATGATGTACGAACTGAAAGAGGAAGTGATGTTATTATCATGCTAGTGGGAAATAAAACAGACTTGAGTGATAAAAGGCAGGTTTCTACGGAAGAGGGTGAACGGAAAGCTAAAGAATTAAATGTGATGTTCATTGAAACTAGTGCTAAGGCTGGATATAATGTTAAACAGGTACTTCTGATATACAATAATTAATCTGATATACTTTTATCACACTACTTGTCATACTAATTTTTCTAATCTAATCCTTCAGCTCTTTAGAAGAGTAGCAGCAGCTTTACCTGGCATGGATTCCACTGAAAATAAACCACCCGAAGACAGTATCCTTTCTGTAAGATATTCAGTGTCCATGCTTGCATGCTACACTCATTTAGCTGCATTACAATTTTCTTTTTTCCTATGTACACTAACATTATGCACACCCCATTATATTTCAAACAATTTTTTACAAGTATAGTTTTTATTTTTGTTATCATTTATTTTTTGTGTTAACAAATTTTCGTATTTTAAAATTACCTTTAACAGGTATTTTGGATCAAACATTTGCTAAAGTTAAGTCACAGGTCATTTAAAAAGACATAGTCTGCTTATAACCACAAATTATTAATCTAGTATGTGTCTGCAGCTTTCACAAAGAAGACGCTACATTTGCCAGTTATTTATATTGAATTGAATTTGAATAAGTTATTTAGAAGTATAAAGAGATTATTCTTTTCTATGGACATATGAAATATTTTTTGCATTGAATATTTCTATTTCTTAATGTCAGAAGCTTTTTTGATCGTTCTTTGTCGTTTCTATATAAGTTTCACCATATATTCATTTCCGACGCTCTTGTTTCAGATAGAGGTGTTTCAATTTATTTCCGTTACCTTTTTTGTGTTTTCCTTAATGTGTTTTTAAAAACCTGTAGTGCAAGAGGTAGTTCTGAAGGACACACCAATTGAACTCAAAGCATCGGAGAGCAGTTGTGCATGCTAAAGTCACCGTCGGCCTAATGGTAGACAGGATATATCGAAATAAGTTAAATTAAAACCTTGTTTTAGGACATTAGGTGACAATGATATTCAATCTGTGTTTTCTCACAGTATTAATAATGCATCTGAAAAAAAAACGAGAGCACTGTATTTAAATGGCAATGATATTTGGCTGGTAAAAGGATAGCGACAGTCTAAGCGAACTGAATAGCCTAAGCGGACTGCTTTTACACAATAATGTTCGTAGCTGTACTCGTAAATCGTAGTTTCCATCTTAATCCTATATTATTTCAAATATTTTCGATCACGGCTTTTCATCGCGTAAGTACCTCTCCACGACATAGTTTTACGATATATTTTGCGAAGCTTTTTTCTCTTTCTCTCTACTTTTTCTATTTTCTTTTCTTCTTTATATTCTTCTTTCTTTTAAATGTAAACTGTCTACGCGAGGATACAAATTCGTCAATGTACTTACTGTAATATCGATAAGCAATATATTCGAGAATTTTTACTTGTTCGAGTTGTACGTGATATAGAATTCATATTATAGATAGCTGTGTGCATGTTGAAAGCTGACAAGTGCATGGTGTCGTGCACCATCGGTAGTTTTCAGTTTTAGAAACAAAGAGACTATTTTCAAGCAGCAAATTTATCTATTGCGTAAATGCAGTCACGATAGTAGTCTTTCTTACACATCGAAAGTTTTGAATCAAAAAGATTGTCGATATCATTTGAATAAGGATCGGTAGCAAAGATCTTATACACATATTAACAAATTTTTCCTCATTTATTCGTACTCGATGATCCACGAAACACGAAGGAAAAGACTTGCTAATTAACTTTCCAATTTGTATATTGAGTCGAAGCGTTAGCACTGTCAAATTTCTTACGAAATTTACGAACGATTGACAGCTAGTGGTACCTCATTTTTATACTAATATTTTTATTTAAGATTAATTCGCTTGAGAAGGTGAAACCTTTCTGCCACGATCGATTGTATCATTGATTGAATCATACGATCGATAATTAATTGCATTTTTTTTTTATTCGAGCATCGATCGTGCGTATCTTGAACTGAAGTGATTTATATATACATATATACATATAAAAAGAAAAAGATTAAGCAAAAACGTTTAACGATCGATGAGTGTATTAAAAGAGTAACGTAGAGTCAAGGAATGTGCGTATTGATCACAACTGACATATATGGATAAACGTAACGACTATATTCTAGCTAGCTATCTCAATGTCATTTTTGTTAATATCTGTTATTGTAATATTTTAATTTATATAAAAAAGAAGAAATTATCTGCCTATTTTTTTTACAATAATTTCTTATTATTCGTTCGTATGTACATATTTCTCGCCATTACTCCTCTTTACACACGTTTTCCCTTGATTTGCAGTTAAGTAGGTGAAGAACGTTTATATATATATTTTTTCTCATTCTTTTTTTATCTCCATTTTCTCATGACTGACATAATGCATTTGCTTTTGTATCGTATAAACTATGACGGATAAGCCAACGCGCGCAGAACATTAATTACGGTGCTTTGTAACTATGAACTTTATATCATACGTAAAATTAGGGAACGTTCCGTCCCAATTTTCAAACGATTTATATTTTATACGCTTTCTCATCGGATTTTAAAAAGAAAAGAAAAAAAAAGAAACAAAAACTCTAGTTTTTTGCAACATGTCAAATATATGTTCGCTGGCCTCGAAGCGATGCTACGCTTGTATAATTAACATAAGAACCATGTTTGTATGTAGTTAGGATAGAATGATTACGATTACGCCTTTTTCAAAAAAAAAAAAAAAGAAAAAAGAAAAGAAAGAAAGAGAATGTGTAGATTAAGAAATCACGAAGAAATACTACGTGAAATTGTGACAAATTTTCAAGAATAATAGTGCTTCGTCGCTTAAGAATAGCGAGCTCGTGTTGTGCTTACAGTGTTGTACACGATTTATCGATCAATCATTCTCGATCATAAATGTATCAATTAAGCTGGCTCGTGTCACGTGACCCGATCACACGCGTCACACGACTGGGTCTGATATCACGTGACTCGGTCCCAAGCGTCACGTGATACAGTCCCCAGTATCACGTGATTCGGTACCACCATGATGACCACTCTGAGAGATACACACCTTAACACACAAAAGCAGCTGTCGATTTGCAGAACCAATCGCCGATGCAGAATGGCTCCGAATCGGAGGGAGAGAGTGGCTGCATTTGCTAGGGAGATGGCGTTGAACCGGCGTGCTGCTGCCCGAAAAAAACCTGTCATTATACCGATAAGTAAAAGTGAGAGGAGAAAAAGCAAGAAAAACAAAAAAAATCGTCACATTAAAATTTTGCGAGATGCTGGCTTCTTCTGATGTCTATACACATCATGGCCCAATAATAAGAGTTATGCGTTTTAAAGGCACAAGATATTCTCGATTAAACACATTATACTCGATCAGCCTCTGATGTTTAAATTGTTATTTTGATGAGATGAGTGAATCGAGACGGTACGATCCGCCATGTTGAATTGCGTTCTTCTTGAGAGAGCTTCGTGTTAGTGCTACACTTTGCGTTAGGTCCTGCGTATAGAAATAATAATGAAAAAACAAAAAGAAGGAATTGGAAAAGGTACGAGCGAAACGGAGAGTTTCGTCTATCGAAATTTGTAACGGTGACCGATTGGATAGATTAACGTTGACGATCGCGTTAAGTTTGTGTTCGTCAGTTAACAATAACGTTAATCCGATTTTTTTCGTATAATTCTTAAGATTCTTTGTGATTCATGCACCGAAGCAATACGACACTTAATTTAAGGTGTACATATCAGTGATACGTGAAAAAATCGATAAACCCGCGCGTGCCGATATTTCACGATCTCCATAGCGATCGTTCCTTCGTTAATGCTACTCTCGACGCTGTTTACGAATTTTTTCTTAAAAAGAGAGAAAGAAAAAAGAATTAACAAAACTTATTCGACACGCACAAAAACACCGAAGCTTGACATGCGATCGCCCGATCGTACCAACAATTCGGATTCTTAATTTAACGAAATGACTGAAAGTAAAGCGGATTACGCGTAGTTTGAAATTATTATTCGGTGAA
>JAIFRP010000002.1:5223667-5246754 GCA_032403825.1 Odynerus spinipes | reverse complement strand
AGATGGAGAGAAAGAGAGGGGGAAGCTGCCTCAACTAACGCAACGTTCTTTGTGAAGTTATTAAACTCGATAACCTCATCGCTCAGACCAACCAACCGATAATGGAAGCTGTTGGCGTTAATGCTCGCGTTCGATCATCAAGTATACCAATAATTCACTTATCCTTCGCGATCGAGAAATCGTATCCCTTTTCTACCATTCTCTCAAACATCTCTCGATATATTTTGTAATATTTTATATTTTATTTTTCTAAATAACGTACCTCACTCCCGTTTTATCAATCCGGGCAGTAGGTTTTAAAAAGGGATGATAATTAAATCATCAAATTGTTGGCTCTGTATTTTATGCTTTTTATTATTTTTATGCTATTTTTATGCTTTTTTTTATGCTGTTTAAAAAAAAAGATGAAAATAAATTACGAGACGAATGAGAATTTTGATAACATTTATGTAACATTTTTTATTTGTTATATAAATGGAAAAGTATAAATAAATGATCGGACATCATATTTGTCCGGAATATTCGTATTACGTTTTTTTTCATTCTTTCTTTTTACGCAAACGATAAATATTAAATTGAAACAATCGAGTTCTTATTTAACGTCAAAGTAAAAAAATTCGAGTATTTAAATTGACGCAGGCGAAACGAGCGAGTCATACGATACGATTTTTACACGTGAAGTAATCGACATCGATACACTAACATTCAACGATATCGCGTATTAAATCAATGTCGATATCGAATGATGAACGATATCGAATTACGAACAAAATCGTCCGCGTATGAGACGATGAAAGATAATATTATTGTTAATATCCTTTTCCGATCGAAAATGATGAGAACTTAGTTTGAAATAAATTGAAATTTACATGACCGGAACGATGAGAAGAAATAATGAAAATAATGAGGATACATTTGAGTACATCATTTCTACTATTTTAATAAAAAAGAATAAAAAAGCGTGGTAGATCGAACGTGTCGCTCACCGAGCCAAAAATTTATCCACGAAATTTTCTTTTCCGTCGTGTCCCACCACGCATCAATTTGTCCACGTTGCCCGTCTCAAGCTCCCGTTTTTCTGCTCATAAAACTGTAAAGCTTTTCGCGAGTAACAAGGGGTTGGTGGAGGGCAGAAGTGGAAAATAAAAAAGAGATAACTCGAAGAGTCCTTGATCGATGACCGCGGAATGACGTTCGTCGGTAAGAGATAGGATAGGGATGAAGCGAAGGAGGGCGATAAAAAAAACACGTTATCCCGAGGGATAGGACAATGGCTTTTTGTTGGACGAAATTTTTCCCTCGTCAATAGCGTAGGCATTGAACATTTTGATTCTTTACGTCTTAATGCATGTACTTTTCTCGTTCAATTTTCTATCCTTTTTTATGATAATTCTTTGTAACAATTTTAATTTCATATTTACGTTATAAAATATTTAAATAAATATCGAAATGCAAGATCGTGCAGATTAGACAAGAATTATTACGATCTCCAAATTTTTTAAACAAATTCCGCCATTTTCTAAATTTATGGTATCCCAGATTCGAGCTGATTATCGTCACGCATACTTTATCCCTCTATATGTATTGCTTTCTGTATCAAAGCATTAGCCCCATGCTGGATATCGTTTCAGATGATTAATTAATTCGAGAATTAATTAGCAACCGAGTAATCGCATTTTCTCATTGGCTTCCACGGATACGAGACGCATATTATCCGAAAAGGGAGAGACATCGCAATCAACTAATTAAAAGTCCGATCGCGATATAATCAGTGGGGATATATCGGCAAATAGCGGCGAAGTGCGATAATGAACGAGTGCGCGTCAATGTTACGAATGAATTTAGGGAAAATTGATATTCGGTGATTCTTTTCCTTTCACACGGCGATACATTGCGCGTTCCAGTGATTACAGGAGTCGCCTAAGTTAAAAACACAAAAAATAATAATTTTTGCAATTATGTCATTACACTAATGCGTTACGTAAAAACTTTAATAAAAATATTTGCAGCAATTGTTCTAAAAAAAAAATAAATAAATCGCCAATTAAAGTAACGAAAAACAATCGATTTCGTATTACCATGTGTATATGCGTTTGTGGCAGTGACCTTTCTGAGCACGAAGCGCGTATGCTTGTGACGCCTGGCTCGTGCACGCTCGTACTACTTGCGGCAATGACAGTTGCACGTGCAGCCAGTATACGTCGTCTATTTGTCACTGGCTGCAGTTTCGATCCGCGCACGCACACAACTGGCAACTGCTCAGCCTAATGTATTTACTGAGCCCGACACGTCGAGACTGTGCCACAGAAGGTAAGATTAACTGTCGCTTAATACGATGGGCTTCGAGTGACGATCATTCGCTTAATTCAGGACGAACGTTTAGCTTTATGTCTGCTTTTTTAAAATCTATTTTCTCCCCTACGAATTATTTGAATTATTGCAATTGCGATGAAAACGGATGACGATGTTCTCTACTTTTGAACAATAAAATAAAGGTAGTAACAAAAAAGGTAGGTAAAATAAAGGTAGTAATAATAAAAAAAATTTCCATCAAATCTATAATTGCAATTGCACTTAAAATTGCAATGCGCGAGCTTTTTATCATCACCATTCCTTGGTCTTTAAAACGGAGAACGTCACTGTCGATTCTTATTGTAGTTTCACTTAAAATTGCAATTGGAAAAGACACGGCTTCGATAGTCCGATTAAACGATAAACGCGAATCACTTTTTTTCTCAAAAGGCTCGCAGACGTTGCGCGAAATCGTCGCGGCGGCTAACAGCGAGATCGGAGATGAAATTTTCCGTCGGATTTGCAGGAACGTTGGGCGTGCGTAACGGACGAATGCACGCACCGTTCGAGGTAATCCGAGGAATGCGGTAATCTCTAAATGCGCGACAAACCGGAAGCTGCATCCGAACGCAACGCGGAGGATTCGTCGGGCTGTAATCTAACGAATCGATGACTAATACCAGAGAAGGAGACAGAGACGGAGATGAATGAATGTGGTTTATCGGTATTTGGGTAGCAATTGCAGTTGAATTTTGATAAAAAAGAGAAAACTGGTAACGGAGTTGGGATAAAAATTGTAAAAAAGATGACAATGGATATTTGCAATAAAAATTGACGGAAAATTGGAAGAAAGTTACGTTTACGTAAATCGTTGAAACCTACAAAGATAATTTGTGTTACATCTCGTTAAAAGCAATACATTTTTAATAAAATCGAGAATTCGCTTAAACATCGTCGCGAAAAGAAAGAAAGCAAAATTGACGATGCGTGAAGTGCAACGGAAAATAATTTCTGCCCCGTCGCTAGGCTTGGGAATTGGATTATATTTGCTTTCAATTTGCCTTTAAATTGCCTTTCCTTGGTCAGATTGAAACGCTGATTACTAATCAGCGCGCGTTTGCTGCTACGAGCGCCTTTCTGTGGACGAAATAGGACGATCGCGAACGTGGCTTTCGAGGTGGCTTGTTCGTGTCGTCCAAAATTTTTGTTTCAACGTCATTACGGTTTGTCGTTCAAGGTAACAAAACAAAACAAAAAAGAAAAAGAAAATGTTTTATAGTCGGTGCTCGTTCTTCTATTATTTTATTATATATCGTTAATTTATCGCTGGTCAAGTGTTAATAAATAATGTAATTAATGTACAGTGTGTTAGTGTACTAAATAATGTATAATTCATAGTGTATAACAGTGTACTATTATATGGAATACATGTACCAACAAAACTCTAAATTTTTATCATCGATATTAAAATATAGGGTAACCGATAACTCCTCTGCTTATCCGCACACTCCGGTTGGCTGAATCAATTTCGGTTGATACAAATTGAAAAAAAAAGAAATATGGAAATGTCCGGATCACTGCACTATTTTTCGCTCGTCGACGAGTTTCAATATTTTTCCTATCTAATCTCGATAACGTAATTGGTGTCGCATGTCTCTATTCGGGATCAAATAATTTCATTCCCTGTTGAGTTATACACTCATTACTGATTAACTAGCCGTGCGCTTCATTAGCAAATATACGATTTAATCGGTGATGATCGAGATTTATGGAGGGAATTAAAAGCCTTTCGAATGATTCATAAGTCTGACGGGATAATAAATTAATCGTTTGGTTTAATCGTCGAAACAACCAAATTCTCTCTCAACTATTCTAAACAAAACAAAAAATATTAATGTTACAAAAATTAATTAATAACATTCTCTAAATTCTCGTTCAAAATTTAAAACATTACGACGTAATCTATCGAGGAGCCCTCAAACGCGAACATGTCGGATCAAGGGTGGAAGACGTCGACCTCTCGATCAAATTTTCCCCGATTAGCGCGAAGAATAGAAATGGCCGGAAATGGGACACGATCGTCCGCTTAATCCGGTGCATACTAACGAACGTTTTCTTCCGACATTTGCTCTCAAATCCACACACCAATTTTCAAGTTACGTCTGTGTGGGGACATCTGCTACGTGTTGAATACGTTCTCAAGTGTCTATCTATATATAAGTATATGCACATGTACGTGTACATGTATGCTTAATTACGTCTACGCGGTGTGTCCGTAAGTGTGTACATATACACACGTGTATGTGAAATATACGTGTGCTACATAAGTACTTGTATTGCGGTATATACATATATATATAGGATATATATATATATATGTGATGTGTGCATACGTAAATATGTATATGTGTATACATGTATGCGTTTGGACATTTGTGTATACACGTGCATACATGTGCGTACACGTGAATATAGATGTACATGTTACTAACGATTATTAGCTATACCGTTATGTAATAGAGGCAGATAATACGATGGAAGGGGTTACGTTAGGGCTGGACGAGGGTATAGAGACAGACAGAGACACAGAGAGGGAAAGAGAGAGAGGGATAGAGGGAGGAAGAGAGAAGGCAATAGGACTCGGAACCACTACAAGCTGTTACCGAATTACACCGAGGGCAATCCCGCTGACCATCGGACCGTGCGAGTGGAGTTAGACAAATTATGTAGGTACGTGGCCGTGTGTCGCGTTCTCTCACCCCTTTCCCCCACCCTTCTATACCAGAGGCCGACGGCCAGCGAGCGTGGCAGGAGCGCGCACGCTCACGCCACTTTCCACTCTCCCCCCACGGGACTAATGCGGATTTCACGCAAAATTTAATCCCCATCGAGCGGGGCCGGCCATCGAATAATGAAAAGGAAACCGATGCTTCGATCTTTCTGTCTCTTCCTCTACCTTTACCCCTGCGTTTCTGTTTATTTCTCGATTATTCGCGCAACGTTCGAAACATGGACACTCTGTGCGATAAGAAACAATAATTATTATAAATGGAATAATTGTATGTAAATATTATTTTTGTCAGAAATATCACACGTTGTCTAATCGTTAAGTTGTAATAATTATTACGTACGTAATTAAAATAAAACAAAATTACTATTATACCAAATTGTTACAAAAAATCGAAAAAGACAACTTTATCAAACTACCGGAAATTGAGAGAACAAAAGTCTTATCTTCCCTCCCCTTCTTTGTCAACCCTGCTGCCCTTTTCGAGATTCTCGCTAAATCGATTCTTGTTAGGGTGAACAAGAAAAATATCACAAAAAATTGGAACAAAAGGAAAAAAATGTAACCCTGGCACGCATCGACGCGTTCGCGATATGCTCATCCCTCTCTTTCTCTTGTTCTCTCTTCTCTCACGCGTTTCTTTATCACCCCTTTCGCGCTGGCGAGCTCGCATATTTTTCCCGGCAATGTACGGCAAGCAATGTGCCGTGAAACGACGTGACTGTAGAAACCAACCAGGAGAAGGGGTTAGAGGAAGAGGGTCGAAAACGACGACGAAAAGAACGAGGACAACGAATAGGATGAAGAAGGGTGGATTGTGGTAGAGTAGAGGGACGAGGAGGAGGAGGAGGAGGAGGAGGGTTGTGAACCTTCCCCTTTCTCGCCGATACAACGAAACTACGATGTCGCCGATACAACGGGGTTCATTGTCGTGCGGGATGTCAGTGTGAAAAATGAGCCTTCCATCGGGAGACCTTTACGAGGATATCCTATGTACATCGCGGAAATGGTGAAAACCACCCCTTTTCCGTCCTTTTTTTTTCTTCAACCCCTGTTATCTTTCTCTTTCTTCTTTTCCATCTCTCTTTCTCTTTCACGTAGGGAATCCATATCACTCCTTTCTTTCTTTGTATCCTCGTGTACCTACTTTGTCTGACAAGGTATTACGGAAATCCTTGTTTTAAGAAAGAAAATTTTTCAACATTTTTGTTGCTCCATCATTTTTAAACCCGGATCTCTGAGTTTTGCAAAATAAATTAACGAGATAAGTAGCTACCGTTTTCTAAAATTGATATATCAAAATTAGAACATCACCTATCGTTTGATAAACGTCGAAAATCCAAATTTCGAAGCTACGTGTAACACGTAGGAAAAAAATACAGATAATCGTATCGTTGCCCTTCGAACGGCGAATTTACAGGTCGCAATTTTCTGCCGAGCGACTTCTGATTGGGACATAAATCAGAGTTCACAACTTTATCCGTACCACGGCCGTTCGATAGATTGTTCCACGCGTCCTGAGTTCCTGCCAGGTAGTGACGTATCGACCGACCGCTATATATATTCATGCTAGTATGATGAATTACGACGATCAATGCTTCAAGGAGAGACGTTGAATTAGACTATCGTCCTTAACAATTTATGTATATAACGTGTCGTTCATTGATTAACGATAAATTTCGAAATTAATTTACGAAAATCGTGGAATGCTGCGAAACAATATTTAAAAACATGTCTAATAAATCAAAAAGTAATTACCATCGATACTTATTGTATAATTATTATAAATATATGAAATAATTCTAAATTATTATTATCCAATAAGTATTATTATTTTTAATTAGTCCCATCACTATATCCAGCCTAATCTCAGAATCAGAAAACAAAATTCATTCGTTTCGAAAAAAAAAAAATGTTGCATCTCACCAGTTACGAGGGTGTTTGATAAATGCGCGTGACGCCGAGGATGATGATGAAGGAGGAAGGACGTGCTCGTTTGTGGGCTCACTTCGAACCGGTGACACATAACAGTATTATCGCTGCGTCAGACAGTTATGTGGAATTTACGTGGGGTAAGCAGTAGTCGTATATTGAAGCCGTGTAAGTGAAATATATCCCTGCTCTGCTACTCTAGTATCAGGCAGTGACCAACGTCAACCGATGGCCCGTTGCATTCATCCAGTTTCACTAGTAAATGGACGACGATACGTTGATACTTACTACTTCGATTCGCTTTCAAAGGAAACGGGATATTTTCCATATCACTGGGAACATATCGTTATAAGATTTGATTAGATGGATTAGATAAATTTTGGAAATTTATGTAATCCTGAAAAGAACATTAAAATTAACCCAACCTAAACTGACTCGTTAAATCTTGGAAATAAAGATTTGATTACAAACACGAATTTATCGAATATGATTTTAATCTACGATTAACTTTAACCACGATTTAAAGAAAAGATTCGTAAAAGCAGGACTAAAACGATTACAACTGAAACTTTAACTTGCACGAGAAATAAATCGGCCGACGTCCTTTGGCTTCCGGTTATCGCGAACCGAAAGCCCACTGAAACTTCTGTTAAGAGTGCTTCATTATACGCTAAGTTTTCATTGGATTATAAAAGGTGGAAGCGAATGAAGTAGCTTTGGATACGTTTCTAGTTACGAGGAGCACTTTCTCTCTATATAAACCGGAGATAAAGGTTTCGTGGAATCGCCCAGACCAATTCTGCGTTCTTTCTACTTTTTTTATTCCCTCTTCTCTTCTTTTTCCTTCCTATTCGTGGAACATCAAAATTAGAATGAACTCATCGGAAAATGACTCACCATTCGAATTTGTTTATAATGGTGGAAATATTTTTAAAAGTAACTAACTAGTTACCTTTTGGATTAGGTCAATTTTGATGTTCCATGTGGAGTTAATATAATTAATTTTTTTTTAACGCGTATTAAAAATAATAACTAAAAATTAGTTTAAATAAATGTATATCTAATAGTAAAAAGAATCGATTATATGTACGAATGAATAATTATAGAGTTCCTCGATGTTTACTCCTCGAAGGCCTCTGATAGACTGAGCTAAGACGTGTCAAAGTCACGGAATTAAACCGAGGCTCTGTAAACATAGTGATGTTGTTATTGGTGGTAGTAGAGGTTAGCAGAAAGTCCTTATATGAGGTAAGTTGGAGGAATACAAATGTATATATATATATATATATTTCTGGACATATCTCGTAACGGTATAATTTATATCAGGAATTTATTATTAATTATAATCACGAGTATGTTAGTGAAAATACGTGAATCACTATTTTACGTGACTGGTAGAAAATTACACTTGTGATTGTGTAATACGGATGCACGGAAGAACAATGGCGTCTAAATCTGCAGTCTCGTGATGTAATGGAAAACAATGCGTGACGCCTAGTACAAAAAAATAAATGCAGCAATTTTAGTAGCAATATGTAACAAGCTATGGGTATTGCCTTATCGAGCTCCGATATTCCTCCGCATTTAGGTCAACGATCTATTCCATGATTGCACTTTCTCTACCTCTCTCTCTCTCTTTCTTTTTCACTCACTCCTGACTTTCTCACTTCCTCTTTCCTTTCCCACTCCTCTCATAATTAACGAGAAAGCCTTCGGGGAATTACACGGACGGAAGTAAATTACTATGGGCCAGAAGAATAAATCGCAAGAATTAAAATTCAGTCGTTACTGGAACCTTCTATTTGACGCTGCCATTTGTAATTTGCGAGAGTTCCGCTTCCTTTCCACAGTCCCGTTAATATCCTGTAGATCGCCCGCGAGAAAATGGCGTTTATTTCCCGTTGAAGCGTCACAAGAAAGATTCCTTGTGCGAAAATCCCTATTCCTTCTTCTTTCTTTCCATTTTCTTCGTCCGTAGTAAAAAATTTTTCGCGCAGGATGTCGTTGCCTACCTTCTCCATAATTTTTAATTTTTCTACCCACCACATTTTTTCGTAATTCTCTTTTTGCCCTCCCTCTCTTCTTCTCTCCTCAGTCCTGGGATTCCACCAAAGTTTACTCGCGTTGGGAAAAAACTCACCACTCCGTTATAACGAGAAACTTAATTTCCTCGCGTAAGAACTTCGATTAAGTTTGTTTAATTAAACTATAGAATATGAGTATATTTGTTTAAAGTGCCAAATTCAAAAGTAGTATACACTGTTAGGTGATAACCCCGATGACTTAATCGTTAAGATGGTAGCAATTGTTACGTGGCTAGACTACTTGATCCGATTAGATCATTTTCTTCCAGGTTATTACAGGCGTTTGCGACGACAATCTCCTGTTTGTACGTGAAGACAAGAGAGAGAAAGAGAGATAGAGAGAGTAACACAGGCGCTCCTTTGAGCTTCTCTCAGGAGAGACGCATCTCCGGAATTTAATAGGCTTCACGTTTGAAACTACGTTGCTAAAATTGATCTTCCCTTACGTCTTCCGAAATTTTCTCGACGCTGTTCTCTCGGGAGCTCGTACATACATGGCTGATTAACTTCCGAGAATAACACGTAAGAACTTAACTAAGTTTTAAAATAATAAGTTCGAAGGAAAGTTTATAAAGTAGGAATCGCCGATTAGGAGTAAAGATTTTCGTTCGGAGGTCGGTTCATGGGCCGTTCGAAGGATATAAAAATTTAGGAGAGAGAGATGGTAAAGTCGATTTCGACCGCTCTCGAAGGCGTTCGATGCTAGAAAAGTTTCGGGAAAATTAGATAGAGAAAGAGAGAGATAGATGGATGGAGAACGAGAAAGAGAAAGGCATAACATTTAACGAAATCTCATTGAGGAGAAGAAAAGGGGGAAGAAGTTGAGGGAAAAGTTTGGATAGTTATATCAAAGTTTCTTCTCGTAGTGGCTGTGTTACTTCCTTTTCAAGAATTTCAGGAGGTTCGACGAGAGAGAAGTCGTTGTTCCACTCCACGGAGGCGCGAATCTCGTTTTCAAGCGAGAAGAGGCACGGAGCACGGAGAAAAAGGAAAAGATGGAATATACCATACGAGACAAATGGATACGTATTTCTGGTGAATTTTATTCTACTTTTTATAAGATAATAAGAACGCCAATGCTAATTGTAAATATTATAAACATATAAAATGGAAGAAATATGAAATACAGGTATTAAAGCAAAAGTATAAATAATTACAAATATATAGGTGTTCTTATTAATGGATGACCCGATTTATATACTATCCCGAAGCTTGTTTCGTTAGTCCTGTCTATCGCCTTTATTGCGATACCTTTTGATGGAAGAAGAATAAGAAGAAGAAGAAGAGGAAGAGGAAGCAACCTGGATAACGTCGTGGCGTTAACGGTAATCCTCAAGGATCAAGGAAAGGGATTATTCTGCCGGAAGGATGGCAACGACGCGGAAAATGGAGGAGAATGAGGCCTGCCGCTTTCTTGTTCGCAGTTTCGAATAATCTCCATTTGTCGCGTTTACCATGTTTCGGCTCGACTTCGACTTCGAATAAGATAAGGTGAAAAAGTTGGACTGGCGGGAATTGGAAAATAAAAAATAAAAAAATGGAAGAGAAAAAAAGAGGAAGGTGGTTGGGGTGGAAGCCAATCGTAGAGTAACTACGTTCGATTTGCTTTTATTGCGCGCTTAATTCGCAGCACGGCCTAGGCGTCGATGAAATAAAATCTCACGAATCGATGCGCGACCGTGCGGGCTGGCCTTCCGATTCGTTAAATTCTTAATACTCGACATTTCTTTTTTTCTGTACGGGAAGAGGAAGTAGAGGAAACTTCGCGGAGATATAAGGTGAACGAGCAAATGATGTAGGAGAAGTTCAATGATGTCAAACTGATGTATTTGTTCATTGGATGTTTAGTGATGTTCAGTGATGTCAAACGGATGTACTTGTTCATTGGATGTTGAGTGATGTTCAGTGATGTCAAAAGTATGTACTTGTTCACTGGATGTTCAGTATACTTGTTCAGTGATGTCAAAAGTATGTACGTGTTCACTGGATGTTCAGTATACTTGTTCATTGATGTTTGATATATTTGCTCGTTGTAAGATCCCCATCTTTATTTATTAATATCAAACGTAATATTTAACCATTGTTCGTCGCGTTTGTTCGTGAATATTAACCGACAGCCGATCTTTGCGCTGATATTTCGACGTAACAATTTCACGTATAGCAATCTCTCGGTTTATCGGCGAAATTCCTGTATCGCTAATTATAGGGCGCAAGGTAGAAACGCGGTTTGCCGTTGGGTAAACGAGCGGTAAACGCGATAGGTGGAACGGTAAGGGCATTGTGCCCTTAGGACCCTTTCAAGAGTCGACTCAACTTGCTTTCTCACTCCCTCGTATGCGCTTATCGGCGGAACGACTGCAGTGGAATTTCTTAAAGCACGCTCGAAGGCGTCGTCGCGGTTGTTGTTTCTCGTAACACCACGGAGGAAAAGACGGAGCCGCGTTCACTGAGAATATTATCGGCAAGGATAACCCGAGTTTTAGCGAGTTTCAACCTGACATCCTCCTACAGTTCGCGTTCAGTTTCGAAGAACGGAGAGAAGTGATATTCGAAGAACGTAAGTGACCCGTCGTGAAGGATTCGCGAGACGCGAGTTGCGTAGAAAAGTAATAAAAAAGGCAAAAAGTGTATCACAATGTTGAAAGTGGATTTCTTGGAGAAAAGTTCTTCTAAAAAGGAAGAAAATAAATGAAACGTTAAACTTGAGCAGACAACTTCGTACATCCGTTAACCCCACACCTCCTCCGCCCCCTCTTCCTCTCTCCCACTCCACTCCCGTAACAAATACACAAATTTTCCAAACTTTTTGACAAGCCGGATAGCGAGAGAGAAGCTAAGGCCAAGTCGACCGTTCATTTTCACCTTAGCGTTAATTCAATGCCAGGAAGAAAGTTTCGGGAACAAAGGGGCGAAAAAAGGAGAGAGAGAGAGAGAGAGAGAGAGAGAGAGAGAGAGAGAGAGAGAGGTAACAAAAAAAGCCGGTTAAGCGAGATCACGGAAGCGGGTGGTCCGTTAATTGAATTCTCCGCAGGTTTCGTTATTTTCCATTCCAGCGTTGAATTGGGTCATCTCGCGAAGGCCAGCAGCGGTACCCTCGCTGCTGCCGCTTCTTACGGTCAGTAAACTTTCGTTTTCTCGAGCCGGGACCTCAAGCGAGGCGGTAATTTCAGAGAAGGTTTGAAAATTCATTCGCGTCCAACGTCGGCGACCCCCTTTTGTGCGAGACCATTTTCTCTCTCTCTCTCTCTCTCTCTCTTATTCTTTCTCTCTATCTCTCTTTATCTTTATATCTACCTCCCTCTCTCATCCTCTCTCTCTCTCTCTTTCTCTTTCTCTTTTTCACTCACTCCTTCAAATGCCGAGTAATTAAAGGCGTCACGAAACGGTGGATGCGACGAGACTCCGGACGACTTCGCGATAATAAAAATTTCCTCTCGACTCGCTCTTTCCACTCGCTCTCTTTCTTCCTTTCTTCTTCCCTTCTTTTTTCTGTTCGAGTAATTGCAAAGGTGAGAACGGTAATTGTTACTATCACGCTTTCTGCTCGTTCTACTGTGCGCTCTTATAGCTCTCGACTTCCATTGGTTCTCCAAAAAATATTCCGAGGGAAACAGAATCAGGAGTCTTTTGTGATCACGTGGGCTTATGTGCAGTTTATGATCCAATACAGCTTGGGTATTATACTTTCCCAATTCGGTTCCCATAATCTAGCTTGTACTAAAATTCACGAACATCGTTGGAACATCGTTGGGATGTGTTATCATCACGATGGAAATATTAAATGAGATTTTTCTATTTTGTAATCGACGAGAGAATAGACCCAGAAAGTTTTAATCGCTTCCATACTTGTTATTGGGTTCGCGATCAGTGAAAGGATCTTACAAAGTACGTTGAGTGTACCACTCACCGTAGCTATATACCGATCCCACAGTGGTCTTAATCGAATACGCGGAGTACACCACGTGAGATTAATTTCTTCTTCTTCCTCGATATATTCAAGATTTCCCCATCGGTTTAATTCGTATCGTGTGTTCTATAACCTTTCCGTGGAAGTTTCTATCTTTGTAGCGTTCGGGATCGATCCATTGTACGGATGTGTGCGTGTGGTTCTGTACCAGACAGGGTACTTTTGTTTACCCAGTTCGCATGATAATCTGATACTGATAAGTTCAACGAACACAGTTGTCGTGTGCACTTTTCTCAACTAAAAAAAAAAAAAGAAAAAGAAAAATCATATTTTGCTCTAGGTGAATAGTTTAGTTTAAATTTAGTAAGTATCTGTAATTAAATAACTTTTCTTAATTTATGTAACACGATAAAATGTATATACTTCTCTAAAATGAATGATAGTTAAATACACACACCGGTACTTGCCACAACTGCGAAATTGTTCACGCTTCTGCACGTGGAACACTCAAGCCGAAACCGTTTCTCTCCATTCGGCTTTCCGCAGGCTACTCTTGGCGGTCCACTAAATTTTAATCCGTACCGACGTAAATCCGAAGTCGGTGAAGGCACGAAGAGGTTTGCATGAGCACCGATAGAGGTAGTAGCGTCGCTAGTGACGTTAGTAGTCACATTTAGCGAGGCTAGTGACACGCTAGTGGTTCTAGTAACAAGTAATAGCGTAATGGCGGTGGTGTCGTCGGTAGCGCCACCTAGATGCTTCATGTCCCTTGGTACTCTCTCGTGCGCTACATAATCGTGCATAATAATTATGACGTCATCAATTAGCTCAACGCTGCTGACGTTAATGCGTGCTCACGCGACCACGACAGATCCTCTCTCTCTCTCTCTCTCTCTCTCTCTCTGCGTGTCTCTATCTCGTTTTGTGCGTAGCGTCGCGACGACACGCGACACGACGAGCAGTCCATGCGGTCGCGGAATCGAATATTCCGTGTACACCGCAAACCTGGATCGTATTCCTACCCCGAAATCATGGCCATTTGCGAAAACCATTTCGACCTTCATTACCAGCAGTCCTAATCACGTACTATCGAAATTTCGCAAGCCGTAGTCCAGCAAGAATTGACTACTTGTTTTCCCCCTTCTCTTCTTTCATGTAGGTACAAGCTGTCTCAAATTAATAGGTTCAATGTCCGATAGTCCACAGATGCTTCTGGATAATTTTTATGTTCCATAGATCAGATTTGTTCGTGTCACAAGTGGATTGCTGATTCTGGACGTTTGATTCTTATATCCCAATCCAAGTCACTAGTCTCCCCACGTATCATCTCTTCACCACAGATTACTTTCCGAACGAAAGTATTTAATTAAAGGGAAGTGTATACGATTCTTTTAGTACGGGTTCCCTTTGTTGCGAGATATAGGGGATATGTTTGCGACGCGACCTCGTTAACGGGACACAGAGAGAGGAAGAGAGAGTGAGATGGAGATAGAATTAACCCCTTTGATAGGTACCACCATAGTCCTCTCTGCAAGCAAGTGGGTCATCGCTTTCGGAAAACTCGATGCGTATTATTTCGGGCCGATACCAACTTCGGCTACGCGTGTTTCATAGGGATTACCTCGAGCATCACTTAGCTTAGAAATTTGAAGCAGCTTCAGGATTTGAGACACGGCTAGAGAAAGTGTGTGCGTGTGTGCGTGAGAGAGAGACAAGACTAGAATCGGGCAGGAGGTTCTGGGTTTCGCGTTATTAATTAGAGGGCAGTCGAGCGTAACACGAAACACGTTGTATGCGTTACACAGCCTGAGAAGGTAAACTCTAGGTGGCAATGAGGAAATCAGGAGCGAAAGTTTACCAAAGCTTTTCGATATCGATCGACGATGAGAGCCTAGGGACGACGTCCTGTGTAATCCTCCTATAATCCTTCGCACATTAACGCGACGATGTGTCTGTCCTGTTGTTCGCGTCGAGCTAACGCGAGAAAAATGCGTTAGGTGTGTGTACATGTGTTCTCGTTCTCGAAAAGATTAACGCCACGAGATTGATCCCGAAAGCATGGGCTTATGACGTTAATAAATGGGCTCTTCTATTATATGGATGATAAAACCCTTACAGGAGATCGGTAAGTAATACAGGTGATACGAAATAATAGAAAACGTGTATCGCAAACAGGTAAGCTGGTGTAGCTCGGGGATAAAAAATATTAAAATTTTAACTTATCATTAGCTAATTATGGTAGGTAATTATTGAATGATTTAGTATCTACAAATGTTGAGAACCGAGCTGGAGACAAAAATTGTGATGATTATTCAATAATTTAGTGTCAACATCACCGGTGAAACTTCCATTAATCATAATGAAATGAATTATTAATATGCCGGGGTACGTTCAACCTTGACGAAAAAAATATCACGTTCGCATCCGTACGCTGGTTATCGTGTCAGTCCGTATCGGCAATATCGAACGAGCGAATATTGCGCTCGATTTGATTAAAAATTCAGTACGAAGAGCTCGTGCACAAGTGAAAACCAATATGGCGATTAACATATGTCTGCCCCGAGATACGGTCAGTTCGAAGAGCCAGTTTAAAATGCGGTTAATTTGAACGACGTTTCGCGCTTTGCGATCGGAGATTACGCTGTTCGAATTATAATTAGCAGCCTGTTAAAAAGAGGCCAGAATTGATAATAAATAAGATAAAAAATAGAGGAAGTAGCTGTTATCGATGATCAATTGTTTTTTTTTCGAACAACCCGTTCATCCGAAATTGTTAAAAATAAACGAACCCTTATTTTATCGGGTTTTATTACCGAAATTGTTTAAAAGTGACCTAACAGTCAAACTAAAGCTACTGGAATATATCAGGAGGATAGGCAGAGCTTGCAGGTGAATTGTCAGCGAGAGATAGTTACGTAATTGCACAGTCTCCGTTGCAGTACGGTACGTCGAAGCAATCGTGCAATGATTCCTACGCGGAAATCCGGGCGTGGAAACGTCCTTTAAACGACTTCTGTCCGGAGCAGACCGGTGACTGGTTTCCGGCTGACGAGGCTGCTCTTCTCTCGATGCCTTCTCTCTTTCCCCTTTCCCCACCCTCCTACTTCTCTACCTCAACTGTTCTCGTTTTGCTTCCAGCTGTCGAGCTACCGACCGATTCGAGACGTAGAGCGTAGGTATACCTTATTTCAACGATTACGTTCCTACTAGTGAAGACATTTCCGATAAGGTTCGCCATTTTCGGGACCATTTTGCAATATAGTCGAAAGTAAGGATCCCTTTTTTCATTTAATAGTAGGACCACAAGTCGTGCTCTTCTAAGAATGACGCCCATTGATCGAATAAAATATCGGCCAATTTTCCTGCACCGGTCTTCTTTCGTCCGGTATCCTCTCGATTAAAAGGAGAATACACTTCAAAGAAGATCGAGAACATGGCCGAGTCTCCGAAAGGTAAGAGGATTAAGGTCATTTATGCGGCAACTTGCTCACGAGTTTCGCGAACACGTTAGCGGTCTGCAGTAGCAGCAACCAAGTCCAGTGCTCGAAGTAAGGCTGGACTATACCTGAAAAGCTTGTTCTCCGCTCGGACGACGACGACGGTACTACTACTATGCGTTCCACTCTTGACTTTCCATGCTCTGGATTTTGTGGCTTACGAGATGCTCTCCGCTTCCTCGATCTCTCTTCTTTGATCTCGCGGACTGCCCTGAGGCTATCAATCTCGAATTAGTTGGCAGTCTACCCTCACATTTTTTACATTTTACGCAGATGGGTACTTCGAGCTCAGGAATTTTCGAAAATTGGAAGCAGTCGTTTGTGGTACACGTTGTTAGACCCTGTGTAGAATTTGCCAGGCTAGGTAGAAACTGGTACGGTGAAAACTTCACCGATGAAATCTTCATCGTCTCAAATTCCAATTTGCGGTTATTACTGGAGTTCTCACGAGACGCCGGCTGTTCGTAAAGATAAACGAACGCTTTCGTTGGACCCCGGGTTAATATCTTTTCCTCGCAATAGTGTGCTCGTAATGGCTGTTTCAAGATTCAAGGCCAAACGGCAAAATAAATATCACCTCCAGCCTCGATAAAACTCTCGAAACGTTCCGATAAATCGACCTACCTGCCGTTCGTCCATCGGCAAAGTTAAAGCCAGGAAATAAAGTCGGTGCACGAGTAAAATCGATCGACCTACCCCCTCCCCCCACCTCTTGGACCCTGAAAAATCACCAAACTTACACTCTCGTCGCTGAACTCGGAATATTATCGTCCACCGTACGACAATGGTGAGCCGTTCCATTTAAGTAAGAGGGAAGACTCGAGAGTAAGATTTTTAAGCGCGATAACTATAACCCTTTTTTTATATTTTTAGCTGATAACAATGACGATGGTAATCCTGGTGATTATAATACCGATGACCATAGTCGTGATGATGGTGATCATGTTTTCTTGCTCTTTAGCACGTGTACAAAAAAGTACGCATCATTGAGCACCTACGGTGTGAATCCAGAACGATTTCTTTTGTGGAAAATCAAGAAGTCTGCTGACACGAGAAAGAGACTAGGAATGACCAGACTGGGGGTGGGAGGGAAGTCAAACAAATATTTGGCAAGGAAAGCACCGTGTTCTGTGTCATGTTGAATAGGTCCGCCACGAAGAGATATTTATGTACATATACCGGGTATAAGGGATGCCAGGTTCCAAACCCACGGCTCACTCGGCCGAAGTAAAATGTATTGTTTTCGGATATTCCCCGCTTCATTCCCTTTTGTTTCGCATCCAGCAGTTATCCTCCCGCTAGCAACGGCTTGCTGCTGCGAGTGAAACCACAGCAGCAGACACCAACGCACACCGGAATATGTGTGTACGTGTATGTGTGTATCCATACGTGGCTATCTGTACACTAGCACAGGGGGGAATAAAAATACGAGGCGAAGGGGTAGAACGATCTTCCTCCATCTATCTTTTTCTTTTCCTCTTTCGGTGTCCGGCGCTGTCGTCGCCGTGGTCGAAAGTTTTAACTGCCGGAGAAATATTTTCGTTACCGTCGATACCTTTAAGCCGTAGCCTTTGAAAATTCTAAAATTTAATTACACTCACGGTGAAGAAATAAATTTATGATATACTTTTTATTGCATTATTTATTTATATGAAATTTTTTATTTAATTCTTCATATTTAATACTTGAAATCAGAAAAGAATTAACAGTATTAACAGCGCACTCTAAGCGGCCATTTTGTAGTAGCAGAAGAACAAGATGGCTGACACATTCGTTGTTTCGATGTCATACTTATTATTTACAAAACGTCGACGGAACTCTTCAGTTTTCTTAATAAAAACCGAGAAAAAGACTTTCATTTCAACAGTTTTGTAGAAGAATTTATTACATGAAAGTGCATACGCTATATTGCGAATGGAACAAAGCGAGATCGTACGACGAATGTTGTACACTCGACTTCCGGCAAAAGTGATTTCTCAAAGGAACCGATTGCCACTCGATTCAGTGAACGACACTATGCATTCAGTTGCTATAGAGAAAGAAAGAAAAGGAGAGATAGAGACGCTGAGAATCGATTCGGTCATTCGACGAGTATGATGTCTTTCGAAGTATCCAAAAAGGTTAGATGACTTCAAGAAAAGTTTTAGAATTCACTTAGGTAATTGCTCTTCTTTATCGATCGAACATTTGTTTTCTCGTACGAAAACGTCCACGCTAAAGTTTAAAAAATCCATTAATAAAAGTTGATATTTCTTAATAAATAATTCTGTCATAAATTAGCTTCATGTGTTTTTTTCCCGATATTTATAATGTTAGTCGTACAATATCTAAGGTACTACTCCAAATATTCTTCGAAGGAGTGATCGTTGAAGCACTTAAACCGTGCTGTATAATTTTTGGAGAAAATTGGAGGAAATTGGCTGCCCTCGAAAGTTTCGTCGAAGTGTTTCTGCGAAAATCGAGGGGAGGAGAAAAGGAAACGATGCACCACCACCTCTTCCCACTCTCCGATGAAATATCATACTCGGCGTCGCGGAATATTAATGCGCCGCTAACGCTCGGCACGAACGTTTAAAGATGCTTATCGGGTGCTCGGAAAATTAATTACTCTCGGTGGTTTATAACGTGCGATAGGTAAAGAGGAAGGAAACCTGGAAGTTCTTCCTACGATGATTTTATGACACGCAACGATAATTTCCTGATATCATTTTGATCTTTCCACGTCTCCAGTAATTTTTTCTGAAATTTATGACGAATTTTTCTAACACGCTAACTCACGCTAACCCACGTTAATTCACGCTAACTCTCGCTAACTCACGCTAATTCATGCTAGTTCACGCTAACTCGTACTAACTTCCAGCTGGGGATATGAACTGTCGAAACGTAAAAATGCTTCCTCCGGTGGTAACAGTCGCGGTCATTCGGTCGGTCCATCGTTTGGTTGGCTTCCCCAACTCGGTCCAATTTATTAATTTGCGAGCCGCAACCGCGATGTATTGCACTCTCGCGCCTAGCCTAGGTTACTTCGTGTAGGTGGAAAGCGTGATCAAGTGGAGGAACTCGCGAATGGTAGAGCCCAGGAGAAAAGTTCGATTATAGTCAGACAGGTGGGAGTTTTTTTTTTCCTACAAAACTTGTGCATCGGACTGAAGTGTCGATTGGATTGGAATACGATCAAAAGTTCTTTCTTTCGAAATATAAAATTTGAAGTATTATTATTTGAGTTGTATAAAAAAATAAAATGGAATTAAATTATCATTTACTCTCTGAAATAATTTTTCTTTCATTTATTTTCCTTCATTTTTTATCATAACTGTAGTTTTCTTGTGGTAGTCTTGTAATACTGGTAATTTTTTTCCGAAACGCGAGTTCATCCTAAACGAACAAGTTTTCGCTTCGATAATTTTCTTCCACCCCGTCTCTAAGTAGCGTTACATGTTCTTCTTCTAATGGCAGAGACAATACGTTTGGATTTAGCTACGTCTTATACGCTCTTACCACCTTTCTCTCCTCGTTAATATCTTCGGATAATCCACTGTTGTGTATACGCGCGTATTCCGTATACGACTATATCCCTTCTATCTTGTAAATCATCTTTTATCGCGTAAACAAAGAGCGATATAAATTTTCACGACGGGTTGCAGCATCAGAAGCTCTTTGTTCTACATTCTGAAGCATCACATTTTTATGATTGTCTCTTATACATTTATTTAATTAGCTATACGAATCTCCGTTTATACCGCGGTCCCACATTTTTAACTCCTCCATAAATTTATTTATATTTACTAATCCAAGTATCTTTTAAACAATTTACTATTAACTTAACAACAGTCTCTTCTTTATGTTCGCTTAAATTGAACAATTTCACTTAAAAAAGTGAAATCAGCGTTTCATCCATCTCCAAATTTACCAGAGCCCCAATTTCCCCTGTTATTTCGGAAAATGGATTAAGGTCTGCCTTTACGTTCTCGTTCTACCTGGCAGAGGCTAAAGAAAATGACGAGAGCGGTCGTGAGAAAAATTCGTTAGAGCTGACGCGAGTTGATGCGTGTTGTTTCTCACCCTACCGCCAATTTTCATTACGTTTACGTACGTTTCGTTGCTTGCGGCGTGTATACGCGTATGTTTGTGTGTCTATGTGTTGGTGAGAAGCGGCTCTTGGGAAATGACGCGTAGTGCATAACGTAGCGGCGTATAAACGATGCTCGTACATTGTCAGTTGGGACGATATCGGCACAGTACTCGACGGGCCCCCTCGTAATTATTACTGCATACCAGCGTACGTCTCGCGAGTTGCTCGGATGACGATCGGTTGCTTCCAGGTATGGACCTTGAGGCCGATTTATACTTTGACCTGTTAACTGCCTCGTTTCTCGATCAGAAATCCCAGTAGGAAATAAAATAGCAGTGTTGTATAGGACCTGTGTCGTGTAATCCAATAATATGAGTATTAATTATATTATGCTTAATTATACTATGCGGTTAAATATAATACCTTTCATAAATTTATATTTTTCACTATCTATTTCCCTCCTTCTCTTTTCTGGGTCATGTAATTCAGTTTTTAATACGTGACGTTATTTAAAAAAAAAAAAAATACAATCCATGCGTACAAAACAGTTGAACGTGACGAAGGGGTTGGTTGTTGGGGTGGAGGGTGGTTACGTGGCACTGACACGCACGATTCTTGAACAAAAATGTAATTAATGAGAGGACGGAGCTATTGTCGTGCGCGTGATGGATCGTGACGGCGTTATCATCCGTATCCCCTCTTCCATAATCGGGTCGTGGATGATGAAACATTTATAACAGCAGCGTTTGTAAATAGATTGTATCGTTAAGCACGGATCGTGCCTATGATTTAATGTCGAAACAACACTTCTCAATACATAATAAAAAAAGGTATATATGTACATTATGCATATATTATGCATTTGTAAAAATTTTGTTATTAAATAATAACAAAAAACTCTTACATTATTTATATTTTTAATAAAACGTTCGCAGAACATTCACGAGTTGCAGAAAAATGTTTCTCTTCGTTTAAAAGAAAAAAAGTCATAACAAAAAACTATTATAATTTGATCCCTCGAGAGAACAAAGAGGACGCCATTTGCACGCTCAACTAGAAATAAAATGGCCGTACCATTCACGATACGTCACATTATTTCGCGACCCTATTCGACATTCTTATTATTGTCTGCACCGACAATGTCTTTCTTTCTGTCTCTCCTACTCTCGGTATATAAATCGAGAGAAACGGTGTCAGTGGTAGGCTATATTCGATGTCCTGGATTCTATCTAAAGTATCGCCGGTACTTTATTACGCGTAGGGTTCGCTCATCAATGGTATATATGCAGAAGCAGATTTTATTCCCGTCATTTTCTACGCTCCGAGGTGGTCCTAATGAAGAACGCTTACTACTGCTATTTAACTTGGAAGATTGCGAGAAAATAATGAAAAATAAAATGAGATTAATAACACGTGGTTTTTGAGGTTAGGTCGGCGTTATTAAATCCCGGTTAACGAGGTCGATCAATTTGACCCGGAATTAAAATAATTAATAAAAAGATTTAAAAGCATGCTTTTGACGGCAATAATAATAATAATAATAATCGAAATAACGATAATAATAATAATGATAATATTAAAGAACGATTAAATTTTTTTTCTTCAAATCATATACCTAACTCAGCTCTTTCTCAGTTTCTTGCGAAGCGCTATGCTACCAGTATCCTCCGTTAAGCTTTTTCTCATGTCTGTTCTCTCCACGATTCTACCATCTCAAGACGAAAATGGGATCCGTATTTTGGCAGTTGTACAAGGGTAAAGCTTCCCTTTCTCTCCTTGGGGTATTGCCACAGCCCTTTTTTACTCCGAACGAGTACTCACGGAACACGCGACACGCTGGAACCCTTCTGTCGGACCTAATACGTTACACAGGAAGAAATCCTTGGTCCACGTGTCCTTGCGCACGATCATTTCGGTCATGATACCTCCGTTTTTGCGGCTGAAACGAATCCTACCCATGGGAGTAACTCTGGGAGTACCTGCTCGTTAGAAGACAATTGACGAAGTTACTTTAATTGAGAATACTCTTTGTTATTTTAGTTATTTATTTTTTTATGAAAAAATGAGTCTAAACAACGGTTGAAATAAAAATTTAAAAAATGTTGAGTGTTGTGCACTATTGGAGTATATGCACGTAATTATAATAAATACATGACATTTTTTCAATCAGTCCGTTTTTTGTTTTATTTATTTATTTATTCTTTCTTTAACGAATTTTCAACTTATACTGCCAGATACCGGAGTACCATTACCTTATCTTGAACTTATCCAAGTTTCTCTCTCTCTTTCTCCACCGCGTATCCTTCACTGTCGCACTTTCGCTTCCTTCGCGCTCAGAAAGAGTATTAGTCTTCTTTGCGAAGCTTTTTCTTTTCTCTCTTACCGGCTACCGCCTTCACCATTTCGCGCCATTTCTCAAGGCGAAATAAAATCTCTAAGGTTCGACGGAATAAGCGCACTTTCTACGACTCGTTTATTTCTGTCTTCCTCTGTCTATTTCTCTCTCTCTCTCTCT
>JAIFRP010000002.1:5156173-5171523 GCA_032403825.1 Odynerus spinipes | reverse complement strand
TATATTATATAACTTTATACCACATACTATGCGCTACTCGATATATTAATATATCATATATTTACCTTTACATTTCCCATTCCCATGTTTCTCTTTACGGTCGCAAGCTCCGAAAGCTCCGGACGCGTTCGAATCCTTCTCGAGTAATCGAAACCGTAGATATAACGCGAGCCTTTTCCGCGGTCGAGCTCGTATTTATGTAAGTCACGGTAATGGCGCAGATCCAACGGATTTTAATGCAAGCGCATCGAAGCGAAGACCGCTTCTGCCGGTCGAAGGACTTGGATTTTCCTTCTCTTCCTTCCACCTCCTCCCATTTCTTTTTTTTATTCTCTTTATTCGAGAAAAGGAAGGGAAAATGCCAGCGGCACGCCGTTTAAGCGGTCATAAGGCTTTCCGAAAGAGCTGCGTCGACGATCTCGTTGAGTGTATGTGCAGTTTTCGTTGAGAAGTCATACTCGATGAAGGGGACATACTCTTCTGATAAAAGTCATCTTTAAATAAAATTTAACGTGGTAAAAAGAAGAAAATTTTGAGAGAGCGTTATGTATAACGCGCTATTACACTATTCCACTATCACGGTATTACACTATGAATAGTGCACACTGACATTATTATGACACACAGTATACATGGTTTATATGATAGCATTATCATACTATATATGATATAAGTGAATAGTGTAGACATTGGACAAGGAACTCTATACGACGGTTACCTGTGCTATAGTAGTACGAGTATATATGTACATATACACAATATATAGAATTAGGTACGAAAGCAGCACTGGGGAAGGCGTCGGTAGTACCTTTCGGTAGACGCATTGGCAAACAACGACGTTCGGGGCATTTGTAATTCAGATAAACCGTGAGTCCGAGCAACGGATGTGGTACCCTGCTCCCTGAAGTTATGGGTTCCGCTTTGTTCCGCATAAATGCTCGCGGTAGGCGCTCGCGCGCACGCATTGCACGGCGAGTAGTCGTTTCAGTTGACCCTGGGAGTAGAGAAATTCGACTGGCTGTTGACTGCTGTGTGTGCGGGTGTCAGTGTGTCTGTGTTTGCGAAGCTGTCACCATCTGAAGCACCCTACACTCTCTCCTCTTCCTTACTTCCTTCCTTCCTTCCTTCCTACACACCCTTTTCCACCGTTTTATCGTCCTTTCAACGATCGTTGCGCGTTCCTTTCCGTTGGTACAGCATGCGAATGTCGCGAGACGTTTTCGGAGTGACTTGGGGGAATGGAAATTCTCTGATCTTATTTTTAGTATGCTATATACACTGGAAATATTTCTAGATACCACATTTTATTGCTACTATACTGTGAACCGTGTGTGTGTGTGTGTGTGTGTGTGTGTGTGTGTGTCTATATATATATATACACTATGTCTATTACCTAGTGTATTCTAAACTATTACGAATAGTGCAAAATCTGTGAGTAGTGTTATGTCTTATTTTTATTATAATACAATCAATTTATAATGTATAGATATTATATACTCCTATGTTTAATAACGTAATGTACTATGTATAACTATGCAGCGTTCTCAAAAGATCATATCAAAATCGTATCATAAAGTGCAGAAAACTCGAAGATACCATTTTTGCGCGAGACCCAAGAGTCGACCAGTTCATTTTTAACATGTATACATATACACGTCATAAGAAGGGTGTGCCAGGTTGTACTAGTTCTAAAGTCAGTGTAACACATAGTGCAAGTGTATACCGGTAAAAAAGTGTCGATGTGAGAGGACTCGTCGAGGACACAATATTATTCGGGTGTACTCGCGAGACGACAACGCGATGGCTCCAGCGTAGATGTTGGAAATAAAGTCTGGCTGGCAGCCATTCCCCTAGGAATCATCGTGTTCGTTCGCAAGAATCTTGCAAACGAGAGGTGAGTGCAGTCTCGCTTACCGGTGGTAGCAGGTGCACGCGCGCGCGCGGCTGGCGACCCTCTCGCTCCCCTTATATTAGAATTCCGGAGATTTTTCTCAGCGAATTCCCCTACCGAGATTCCGCCGAGTGCGTTATCGCCAGGACAGAGGCTGTTCCACTTTTACCATTCTACCCTTTACACTTTGGAACGTTGGGAGTGGGACAACACCGAATGATCCTCGATGAGAAATGGATTCGCCTCCTGGTCCTGCTTCCTTTTAATCAACGTCCTCCTCAGTGGAGATCCTTTTTATATACTCGGCCGATCCGAACGTCTATCTTTTTCTTATGCCAGGAAGGAAGTGAGTTTGTCGGTTTGCTGGATTGGTAGTTTGACGTCGATAATTGATGAGTGTGTGAGAGGGATGTTTGCTAGAATAGTGTAGAGTACAGTGGAATTCGTTTATTATGACTCCGTCTATAATGACCAACCGTTTATTATGTCCTAATTGTAGTAAGAAGATTGGTTTTCATATAAATTTGTATGAAATTTAGTTCGTTTATAATGACTTCGGTTAGCGTGACATGTCGCTTATATTGACGTATTTTTACATGAATTGAATCGGTTATAATGACGGACATTAGTTGTTTATTAGTCACTGGTGTTGCTCGCGTTCGCCCAGGTTCCCTGCCCTACGCCCCAATAATATATTATTATAATTTAAATAAAAAGAAAAATCAGCCAAAAATTACCGATTTTTTACATACAAATTAAAAGTATAATAATGTACATATTGTGTATGTAGTTATAGTTTTTGTGTTTCCTTTGTATTTTAATAGATTTTAATAGATTCCTTTAATAGGCGAAAAATGTTATAAGATAATGGTTTGTCTTTATTTCATAATAATATTTTATTCATATATAATATCTGCTTTTTATGACGTCCGCTTATTGTTAGTATGATTTGACTACCATTTCCCTTCAATGTTATTATAAACGAACTATACTGTATTTATTAAGATTCTTAAGAATCGTGTAGTGTATGTATTAATACAGTGTACAAATAGTGTAACTGCGTTAGGGTAGTGTCACGAAATAGTGTAGTGTAAAAGTACGATATGACACATCTAGTAGTATAGTACAAGTAGTGTAAAAGTGGTGTAAGTCTCAGTGTAGCACAAGCGATATAGATGTAATGCACTTGTAGTAATATAAGGGTATAGTTTGTAATAAAACCAACATAGACATTCTTCTCTCCTTAGGTCTCCCGTTCGCACGTCTCGAAGAAACTTTATCCCCTTCTCCGTTCTCGCTTCTAGGGGAACAAAAAAATGTTAACGCTTCGCTTTCACCTGAGCTATCGTGTTACTCGAGCGTGAAAAAGTGTACGAGCTGGAAGAACGTACGTACGTCGGACAAATGACGAAGTGCCTTTAACACAGGTGTATAATGTTTCACGAGCGATTTTAAAAATTCGATTCAAAGGTGTACCGTCTTCAGTAGCATACGGATTCACCTTCTACTCTTTACTTTAATCGAGTCACGGATAGTTCGAGAAGAAACGGCACCGCAGCGTCCACGTTTGCTAGTTTCCGTCTAATTCCATTAGAACGTTTAACCCTTTCGCTACGGACGCCGACTATAGTCGGCGGCCGCGCGACGTGCCGTGTGCACGGGTGCTACGTGCTACGTGTACCCACAATATACTCATTTTTATGTTTTTCTATATAATATGACGAAACAAATGTTACATAACTCTTAAAAAAGTATACATTCAAGACAATTCCAATGTGCCATTGAAAGATGTACGTGCGAAAATCGAAGACTACCGATGCGCGATGTGCACACTGCGCGGCGCGGTGCCCCGTTCAGTGGTGCTACTCCCGCGGAACGGACTGCCGTAGCGAAAGGGTTAAAGGAAAGAACTGGCACCTTCCTACGTGCGATATAGGCGAATAAGTGAATTTAATAAACGGAAATGCTCTTATTACCCTCCAGCACGTATCTTCGCCGCGAGTTCAGCGTTTTTTATTCGAACGAGGAAAGCTTCCGTTTGTTTGCCCGATATTCGAAGTGACCGGAGCGAGCACTCGATATCATTATTATCGTTTGCGCGTTTATCCTTTATATATATATAGTGAAAATGGCTATAAATAACAGTCAATAAAGCAACGCGAAAGAAGGTCATCGATTGTTTTTAATAGCTAATTAATGTTCGTCGATTGTGGCAACGCACGCCGAAAATATTCCCTGCTAATTTCAAAGAGTTGCTACGCATTTCAATGATTCCCGACCACTTTTACGGTTCAGTCAAATTGCTACGCGGTATAATTGTCCGTATGTTTGGTTCTACATTATAAAGCGAAATAATATTATATGCAAGAGAAGAAGCGACATAAAGAGAGTGTAAAAGTGGCTTATTTTATGATCGCGTGAATTCATTTCCAGAAAATGCAATTTTACAAATTGTACATATATAAAATGTATATTACGTTCTTATCATCTCCTTTTTTAGACGTGGTAAAAAATTAATTGTTACTTTGATATCGGTGGTACGATCGTATACATATCACATTATACATATACTTATTATATTATATCATATAACATAAGGATTACATCCATTATCATACATTATATAAAATTTGCACGAAATCGAGACTACCTCGCAAGATTATTCCAGCTACCCCATTCGATATCGTTGCTAACTGTTCGGAATTCTCCGCTCGACACCCACGGCACTTTCATATACTTAGGGAAGTATTTCTTCGGGTACGGGTTATGGGTGCCGATGAGGTAAAACGTTGAGGTAATAAAGCCGTAGGAACGTAAGGGGTGCCTTCGAAACGCACCCCTCATTCACCCCTACAATTCTCCCCGTTTTACCTCTTTACCTCTTTCGACGCGTAGCCGAGCCGAACAAGCACGTCCTTTCGCCTTCCTCGGCATCGATACCGAGACTAAGTGATTTCTCAGGACTTAAGTTTCCCCTAGCAGCCACCCGTAACCCCCACTACAGTCCTGCGAAAATATCCGCCCACGTAAAGAGGATTCGCGAGCTCCTAGGAGGGATCGCTGAATTTATTGGACGAAAACTTCTGAGCCATTTAGCGCGAGCTCCTCGATGAGCAGTTTAAAAGCGGACTTGCCAAGTTTTTCTTTTAAATCCGGACAAGTAACCGTCCGGAATAAGTTATCGCTCCGAGCGAATTGTCGTATTCGAAATAAGTTCGCCGAGTGAAAGTTTATGAGATAATATTTTCGCGAAAGTTCGTGCGACATTCTATAGCAAACATTTTCGCAGATTTGCGTAATGTCTACTCTCTAATTTTTGTTTTCTTTTAAATCTCATAAAGACAATCAAAGAATTTCTTAACCAATAACCGTCCAGGTCTGTTAAAACAAAAACCCGAGGGTGTGATTCATCCATGACCGAAGTCCCTTTTCTCTCTTTGATATCAAACTTCGCTCTTCCACCCTTTCCCTTCATTCTCTACTATCCCCCCCTCCACCGCGTGGTATACCGGAGCTCTCTTAATACGAAAATCGATTATTAATCCAACAGGAGGAGGGTAGAGGAGGAAAATCCTTCCGATCTCTTCTTTCGTTTTTTGCCTTCCTTTTACGAGGGGTGGAACTTCCTGCTCGACTCTCTCGCAGCGTTTTCCACCCTTCATGACGCTAGGTATTTAATGTAAAACCGGCTACCGGTCGGGATTAGGTCGCATCAGGAGACAACGCGTTAGCCGCATGGGGGAGAGAGCAAGCAATTTTTCACTCTTAATCGATGTTCTTTCAGGGGTGTTTCCTTGATCGAGGGATATTTCGATCGGTGCACTTAAATAAATGAGCTGTCTTCCTGACTCGAAGCTTATTTCTTATTTTTCTTTTTCTCCGTACAAGTCTTCTCCGATCGGGACATCCTTTTATTTAGACTCCTTTTTTTAATCTGAAAAAACGGCATTCTTTTTAGTAAACACCCGAAAGATTTTTTAACAAATTTGGAATCCAGCACACAGAGATATCCTTTGTCGTGCCCGTTGTATCGTACCTTGTTCAAATCGAACAAATCTCTTATGTCAAATGCCGGTCACCGGTGAGCACCAAACACGGCAATCAATGAAGACTCGAAGATGGGCTGTCGGCGTGCTCGATATTTTCAATTAAAAAGCAACGATGAATCTAGCAGCTTGAACTCGTCGTAATAATTCGTCGATATGGGTGTCACCGTTTCTGTCATCGGGCGTCGTCCACGGTGCACTTGCTATTATTACGCAGTCGCTGTACCAGCCGGCAACATCACTAAAGTGATTTCCCAACGGACATTGATGTCGCGTCGCACCGTTCCTCGTCGTCGTGTTGCTACTCGTAACTATTGACCAACCGTTCGTCGTGTATACTTGCCTTGCGATCACCTTCAATGTTCGCTCGATCGCCCTACTGGATCATCTCGATTTAGAAAACAATTTTTTTTTAACGGAATTCGAGCGGTGCGATGTGCTACAATCGTCACTTTCATATATATAGATATATTTACGTTGTATTATTATCTACGTAATGTAGATATATTTATGTTTTAATATAATGTTGACATATGTATTGATATATCGATATATCAGTATATTGATATAATTGATATATTAATATAGTGATATATTTAGTTTCATGTATGAATATATTATTTATATAATAAATGAATATTAATTGCACTCCAAATCATTTCTTCCGACCTCTTTTCTTCCTACCTTTACGTAGATCTCGCGAAATGTATAAGCTACGAGTCGTCAGCCGTGTGAGCATGCAAGATTCGCATAATTTTGAGTACACGCTCTTCTCCCGGTCAAAGGTCTCTCATGGGGCCCGTTCTTTCGCTATATTCAAGGCACGGCCATTACCAGTCTCCTCATTAAACTAGAGCTTAATCAGTTTTCCAATTTTTAGTCTCGACCCTTAACGCTCGCTGCCATCACGCGAAATAATTTTTATAACAATAATAATAATAATATTTTCTTTACTATTATTGTATAGTGCGGTCTAATACTAATGCAGCGTAATAAAATAAACGATTAAGTTAACTCATCCAAAAATGTTCATATTACATTTGCGACAGAATAATATTATATTGTAAAATTTTTGTTAAAACTAACGCAGCAACTTCGTCCTACACCGATAGCAAATCGAAACGATTTATCGCCACGATTCGTTCCGTCCTCACAAGCTCGTAAATTCAACGAATCGGTAACCGTGCTCTAATCTTCCTTGCAATAGTTACGAGACGCGGAAGGGCAAAAAGAGAGAGAGAGAGAGAGAGAGAGAGAGAGAGAGAGAGATAAAAATATTGCATACATGTTACTCGGATCTGGCTTACATATACATATGCATATTACATGTCGTTTATCTCAAACGTATCGTCTTTCTGTGGGACGAACACGAATCGGTAAACGAGATTACACAAAACGAGAACGTACGAGAGTGGCGTGTAAAAGAGGAAAGAAAAGAAGTAGGAGAAATGGAGAGAGCTAAGCAAGGAATAGCCGCTTGTGCCATAATTTCAATCGAGAAAGTGAAAAAATTCGGTGGTTACCGCGGTACGAACGAAAAATGGCTACGCGTGTGGAATACTATATTCTTCGTTATCCCCTATTATTTACTCGATCGCTGTGTATTCTTTTGGGACCATAGATGGACGAGCATGAAAATTGCTAGCGGATCGCTGTTCGAAAAGATCAACATTTTATTACTCGTGTTTGCTGTCGGGAATATAACAATTTTTTATCTGTATTTGTTTAAGCAAATATTAAATATTATAAGTAGTATATATATATTATTATTACTATTTAATTTTATATCATGCAATATGTATATTATCTATAAATTATTACGTTATATAATTTTTTAAAACCAAAAACATTGTTCGTAATTAGTATTACCTTCTTTATGGTTACCATTACTTCCAGTACATTTATGGCACCCATAACGAAGTATCTCTGGGAAGACCTCGTACAAAAGCACCTAGTAGACCTGCTACGATCCTGAGCGAACATATAACCACGATCACAACCGCACCCACCATCGCCGTTTGTTCTCCTAACGAATTTTCGTTATTTACGAAGCATGACTTTTTGATGTCCTCGGCTGCTGGGTACATAACGAACTCGCACGAATGTTTGTTTTACGCACGACGTAGGAGTAGTGGTGGGAGTAAAGTCGTAGGGTAGGGTCGGGAAGGGGGCGGGATATCAGGTACGCTGCAATAAATTTCTACGTGTTTTCATTGAAATTGCATATTTCATTGGCGAGTAGAAAGGGACGAACTTTATCCAACGATTAAATATTCGTTACCATCCGTCATATCGGCGCGAGGGTGGACATGTAAAAAAGGCGCGGAGTTGTTTCCGTTGAAATTCGTTGAATCAAAAAACAGAGAGAAAGGAAAGAAAGAAAGTAAAAAAAAACAAGTAAATTTAAACTCTGCGTCCGATCGATCGAATCTTACTGAATGCTGCTGTAATTTACTTTTTTTTTATTTTTAACAGTTGTTTGAACGAATATAACTATATACATTTTCACGATCTATAATATAACATTTAATATTTCATTTATCTAAAGTGGTCGGCACACATGCCCTACATTTTTTCCATCCCACAAACCTCTCGATTTAACCGATTAGCATTTTCATGACTTCAAGTAAATATAACTCGTAGGATCCCTAACGTTTATTTAAAGTTACGAATGAAAATTTCAATCGTACCTTAAATTCTTCCTATGGATGAATTGAAATGGGAATCCGATGTATATACACACATATGTACACATACCCAAGGCTATTATTAAATAAATATAAATTTTACCTCCATCTCGTTTAATTAAATCGTTTCTTTCTCTCTCTCTCTCTCTCCCTCCCTTTCTCCCTACCTCCCTTTCTCCCCCCCCCTCTCTCTTCGAAATCGGCCGATAAAATGCGCAACGCCGGAATATTCGATCGTGACGCAAATCCGGAGGCTTTCTCCACTATATCTCGATATTCTCGTTCCGTTCCAGCGAATACTGCGAAACGGAAAATACGAGGGGACAGTCGATGCAATTAATTGCCAAAGACGATGGAAGTTACAGCAATTTTCTCGCGTACCTACACGTAAAACGCGTTATTTGACCACACAATGTGCAAGTAGATAACCACAAAAGAGAAATGATAAGATTAGTGTATAAATTGTGTAAAAATATAAATAACAAGAGACGGATAGAGAAAATGGCGGAGAAATGAAGAATAGAACGATAGAAGAGAACTCGTAGGGGAAAAAAGGGAAGAGAAGACAAGGAAATATTTCAGCCATGTGCACGTTCGAGTTGTTGCCAAAAAATATGAAAAATCTCCTGGCAGCGATCCAAAACGTGGAGAACGGACGGAAACCACGAGAGCCGCACGCGCGGAAACCGCACGCACGGCGAGTAGCCAGAGCTCGCGACGGAGAATGCGTTTTATTTTCTTCGCCTATACAGGGGGTTCCATTTAATTTGACCATTTCAAACAGTGCGATACTAGCGGTACGAAAAAATATATTTATTGTACACGTAATATTTATTTGATCACATAACTTTTCAAAATTAAAAATAATAATTAGACTTAGAAACGTTTAGATACACCGCGGCTTTTTTTTTATTAAATTGTGTTCTTTTTATTATACTTACTCGAATGTAGCTAGCAAAGTGAAGTAGGGCACGTTGTACGTACACGTGCACCAATTTTATGTGACACTGCCGGTTCAGCTACGTAGAAAGCACATTTTTCGTCTTGGACATCGTAATACGTCGATGTAGAATATTCTACGAGAACTCTCGCGAGCGACATTAAGGGGAAATTACATTCGAGAGAGAAAGGACGTTTTTAAGCGTAATGAACTTCTATGTAGAACGCCTTGTGAATGCATGTTTCATGAATAAAGCTGACCTCGTCGTTCGGTATCTCATTACTTAATACCGTATTCTTACGTTAATTAAGTATAATCTGTACATCGTGTAAAGTATACTTTATATACTTGATACTTCAGTTAAATACAGGTATTCTTTACTTTATTATCTGCCGTGTTATACCGTATATTACATTATATATTATTACAATGTACACTATAGTCTCTAAACTGCCTACACTTGCAGTGTACACTATAGTAGGTACACACTATTTACGAAATTACACGTTACACATTTTTTTTTGTTATTTTAGGCGATAGATATCCCCACTTCAACTATAAAAAAAACGGTGATATCATTGATGACAACTTGAAGAAAAGAAAGAGAACTCGGAGTAAAACTCGTTACACCCCGAGAGAAGTGTAAAATGAAAGTTTTCAACTTTTCCTCGATAAATCGACTCGTTAGCAGCCTCACCGTCTATCCACCATCGTCTTTCTGCCATCCCCCTTCCGCCACTCGGTCGCTAGCCAGAGGGCGCTACCGCAGTACGCTGAAAAATACGCGAAGCTTAAACGAAGTACGTGTCGCGAATTACCGGGAGCATTTTACAACATCTGAGAAGAACCAAGTGAAATTCTACTTCAAGAGAGCGTCCGCCATTTTTCCGTTAAATCTTGAAGCTGTCCGCTGCCGTCTTGTGAGAAGCAGCCACGATCCTTCATGATGTTACGTCGCGACAATGGGCGACCATAATATTTTCTACTGTGACGCGGGCTCGCATGCATGTGACAATGAGTTGTGTAAACATAGATCCCGGCAATATTTTTATCACGCTTGTTTCATGTTATTCTTTTATATACAATTTAATAAATAATGAACTAACGAAGTTTAACAAATTTTTCTTATGCTTACACCACAGTTTTTTTTTAATTAAAATTATTTTATCATGCGATCGTAAAATTATTGCGATTAAGATTCGAAAATTTGTTATTCTCACGAATCGATCATTAATCACGGAAGAAGTCTCATTCAAAATGATTTCTTTGTCCATGGGAACCTCTAATAAATCAATTCCGGTCTTAAACCAGAGAACGTTCCCGTTTCTTGCGAAAGGAGTTTCAATCACTCTAACGAGCTTATCATGCTATTCGTAATCGCTTCTCTTCCCCTTTCACGTTAATCCTCAGTCTTCGAAACGAAATCGATTGAGAAACGTTCGATTCGCAAGAACATTTCCTGGGTGAAATGTTCGTGGTCATTGAAATATAAAAAAAAAAAAATTAAGTATCCCCATTTGTAACATATCCAAAATGACTTTCATACCAATTTACCTTTTTCCATAATAATTATTTTCCACATATCTTCGTGCACGTATCTACGTAAACACGTGTACGCACGCGCGAGAAGTTGTTCACTTCTCGAAAGAAAGTAATCTCAGCTGATTGTCGAGGAAAAGTAGGCCACGGATAGAGCCATGGAAAGTGAAGGGGAAAAAAGAGAAAGAAAGAAAAAAGATTAATTTCAGCGTGCCAGATTTGAGAGCTTTCGAGCACCGTGCGTCGCGTCGCGTCGCTTCGCTCGGAAGAAAAGCTCACAGCTTGTTTCATCTGATGTGAGAATAACGAGGGACGCCGCGCGTACGTACAACGTACACGTTGAAGCTAGCGAGCTAAACACGAAGATACGAAAAAGATCCCGAGCGTGGGGAGACGGGGTCCTACGTCAGTTTAAAAATCGCTGTGTAAATAACGAACCGGTCGTCGTTACGTCGAAGGTAACATTTTGCACGACTTTGATCGTACGATGTTTGCATTAGAAAAAGAAAAAAAAGGAAAATAAAACATGGAGCGTAAAAAACACGATTTTCATCGAAGCACCGGGGCTCGCGCTCTTCTTTCTCCTTTTTTATTATTTTTTATTTCCTTTTTATTTTTGTTCACCAGCATGAATGTATGTACCGAGCGAACGAACGTTCAGCATTTTTTTTTGTAGCGAAACGGTTACACACACGCACACACTCTTTATGTTTTAATGTTAATCGATATTCTCTAACGAAATGTCGACGAAATAAATGTACTTACTTTTATTACTAATTATTTATCGTCTCTCTCCGGATCTGAACAACGGTAATAATAATTTAAAAAATCGTGTTATTTAAAAAGAACAAATATTTGCAATTAACGGGAATGACCAACCGTGGGGTACCGAGAATGCAAACTGTGGTCGCGTAACAAAGACGTAAACTAGAGGTCGGTAGGTGGAGGTAGACGGGACGGCGAGGGAGGAGATGGAGGACGGAAGGAGGATGCACGCGATAATCTCTCGGACTTTTAGGAGGGTAGCACTAATCGTTGTCGCGACACGGCCGCTGGAGTGCGCCTGCCACGGCGCTTGCACCCTAGACTCGGCGCTAATTAGTTCCGGCTACGACGGAAAAATGTCGCAATTACGCTGCACCGAAAGAGGGAGAAAGAGAGAGACGGAGAAGCAGAGGAGGAGAGGGGGGAGCATTTTCGTGACGAACGACGAGAACGCGAGGTAAGAACGCTGACAAAGAAGGCTACGTAATCGCCAGGACGTTACCATGTGCTTCGTTTTGAGAAAGGGGTTGGAGAGAGGACTTAATTATGCTCGACGTTCGACTCGAGGATCCTACGCGTTCACATAATCGCTAGTTTCTTCATGTTTCATCTGCAGATACTAAATTCATCGCGGTTCGTTATTTATAGAGACTGCGTATTGTGTAAAATAAATGATTCCGTGGTGAAGTCTCGCGGGACACCATGTTTCTCGTACGAGAACATAAATTTAATCCAAAGGTTTTCAGGATTCACCTAAAATCGGATCGAGAAGAGTGCCAACAAGGTTTGCGGTTAGGGTCACTTTAAAGAACCGGAAACTAAGGAACGATAAGAGGAACATGAAAGGCAAGTAGCCAGGAAGGAGAAAACAGATCTTCCGAGGAGCGAAAAGAGAGTACGAGGGGTAGTGCGTTGGTGGTGGTAGTTTCGAACGTCATTCTCTTCAACGGAGCTGCTTCTAGAGGGTAATTTAAATTCAAAGGACGCCGCAATTAAGGAAGAAGAGGACAAGAAGTAAAAGGGGTTGCTTCCTCTTCATCTCTTCGGCCCATTCTTACGTAATTTGCGTTCGCCCACGTAAACGTCTTAACTCGTTACAATAGGCGCGATGAAAGAGTGCCGAATGGATATCGGTCCGGCCATCTTCATTCGATTCAAACCCCTCCACAATGCCATTCCTCGCCACCACCCGTCATTATCTCCTGCCTTTTTCTCGCCCCTCATAATCGTATCGTTTCCTCTCGATCTGACGATTGTTTCCTTTCTATGTGACACTCGGGAAGCTGTGAAAATGTTAGAGAAAAAGGAATTGATAAATATGGCGAGTAGAACGGACTGGACTGATGACCCAATTTTTGTTATACCAGGGTTAACTGTATAATGCATAATTTTTCCAAATCGTAATGATAGTAAATTTTTTATTTTTTTATAAATGATGGGGTTTGAACCCGAAGAAGATATTACCTTGAACCTTTTTTTCTTACGATTATCATTGTGTAGCAATAATTAAAAAAGGTGTTCCTATAAATAGGGACTATGGCCTATTCTTTATAAGGTGACTATTTTTACACGTTTTCCAATCTCCAAAATTTGTAACAATGAAAATCATTTATCCGAATCCATCACCCATCGAAATGTTCAATAAATCAGTTACTAGTTCGTTGCAGCGCGTATTTATCGTAAAGACTTTACCCTCGAAAGGAACAAATAGATTCTTTCGTGCAATGCAGAGGACAAACCACACCGTGGTGGTCGTCGTCGACGATTTCGTTAGTGATTCATTGATTTCGCCTAAGTTTTGCAGAAAGGAACGATTAATCAGCCCGGCTGGCTCCATCCCTTCTCGGTAAGCGACGAACGGAGCTGGGCTATGTGAGGAGTGGGTGTGCTGGGTGGGAGTGGGTAGCTGGTGGTAGGAAGAGCAATATTTCAAGCCGAGATCACCGTGCGCTCGCCAACGGCTCTTTCTTCTTCGACGGCCATTAACTCGAATTACGGTCGCTTCGTCGGTCATCCTGAAAAGATGAACTTCGGAGGCTGCTGTGCATCCCTCTATAACATCTCCCGAGTTATCCCTATCCAACGTAAATCGACTACGCGTTCGGTGAATAGCGAAGGCTTTAAAATTATGCTCGATCGATAAAAGTGGAAGCTTTGCGAATCGTAAGCCGATCGGAATTGACTCGATCGGTATTGTAGAAAAATCGAGGTTAGAAATATAAAAAAAATTATTATTATTCTTTTACGAACAACGTGTGTGCATATTTCTTATAATACATTTGTAAGCTACATTCGAAATTCTGTTAAATTGTATATCGTTTGTTCCAAATTTCTACCCTACTCTATTTGTTGTTCTTTTATTAATTATTAAATGTATATACGTATACATGTGTTTATATTAATGTGTATAGGTTATTGAATCTATAATCAAGAAGAAGCATAGAAAGTGCATCGAATCGTATCGTTATCGTCCGATATTCCCCGTTTATTGTAATATCAATATAATTTAGGTTATTAACTTTCAATTGGAAATAACAAAAACCCAATGTAATTTCAAGGGAATCGATGCGGACAGCGTTTAAGTGTTCCAATGCGTGGCATCACCATTTTCATAGGCAACTACGAGACCAGCGGCAAGTTCATTAAGAGTATTAATTACATGCGGTTACCAATTATACGAAGTGTACGCGACCTGCTATCGGGACACTAATTACAAAGCTCCAGCACATATCCATCTACGAAGAACGAATCAGAGCTTCGGTTCCTGCTCAAAACTGAATTCCCTTGATGTGAGCGTTATTAATACGCAATTTCACAAGCAATCTATGAAGAATTTCACTTTCAAAAGGTCACTATAGCTACGATGAAAGGCCAATCGGTTGAAAAGGATATATCCATGAGAATGGATAATGAAAAATTTTACTTGAGTGCATGACTAGAAAGGTAAGAAGATAGAAGAGGAACTTTGTTACGAAATTTGCTGAATTTTGTTATATTAAGTTACTAAATAAGAATTTGCAATATTATTGGGTTATATTATAATGTGATATATTATATGTTACTATTGTACGTGCTATATATTATTATATACTATTGTATTATATTAAAATATATAGATGAAATATATTAAATATATTAAATATATTTACGAATTACGTTAATTTAATTGACCTATATTAGAAACTAATTACGTTTCGAATTCCACACGTTACATATGTACGTTCCTCGAACGTAACCCGTACCGGTAGACAATACTTCTATATCCTCCACCCTCTTCTTCTTCTTCTTCTTCCTCCTCTTTCTCGAAGTTCCAACGTAAGAAAGTACAACCGTGTACAAGTTTCGATTGTCGTGGATAAAATAAACGGCGTTCGGCCTTTTCTCTGAACTCCTCCAGCTTCGGCCTTTTTCAAACCTTCTGTATCGCTCCTTCTCCACGGGCGACTACTCAACGACTTTCACGGTGGTGCGGGTGGACGGGG
>JAIFRP010000002.1:5140717-5153679 GCA_032403825.1 Odynerus spinipes | reverse complement strand
TAAAAATTTCAATCCAATATCTAAAGCCATTCAAAAGTTATTTAGGTGTCCCGGAACTTTCGGCGCACTTTGTATAAATTGAAATTAGTATTGTATTAATTCATAATATAACATGAAACAAAAACAGACATCAATTATAAACTTTCTATTCGCTTATCGATTACGCGAGTACATATTTACAAGGACCGAAGCAACGCGTACATCTGTAGAAATTAACTGTGCTGGTTCGAAAGGTGTTACTCTCTACATGTACGATCATAGTGCTTGATCCCACGGGTACCGGTAAGAGGAGGAGAAGGTGGGGAAGAGGAGTTAGTGGACGAGGTGTATTGGGGGTGGGGAAGCTCCTGACGGACCCCTGGGAAAATCTGTTTTCATTAGCGCGACCACGCTATATATTATCTCCACTCTCGGTCCCTTCAACTATATCGCACGAACAGTCTTAACGTTAAACTAGAAAGTCACCGTGCATGTGAGCAAATATTCGACCGTGTATCCGTGGAGGCAATAATCGGTACATGCTTACTCTTCACAATGCGGTTGATTAGTGAACGTCATTTTTCGTTCTTCATATTTGAGAATAATTTTAAATTGATGAGTATAATCTATACATCATAAATATAACGATATATTATAATATATTAATATACTTTTTTTTAAATAATTTTTGTAAGGATTAAAAAAAAGCAATAAAAGCTGTACGTTCGCTTTAGTAAAATTGTTTTTGGATCCAATTTCGCCATCTTTTATTTCCCTCTCTCTCCACTATACTACTTTCCGTTCCTGTCATTCACATATCTTGTACATACGTGCGTTCAGAGTTGCCGTAGAAGTTTCCAAGGATCTCGCAACGTCAGGACGAGCCGTGGCTGACAGATTTACGACGATTTATCCGTCGACAGTCGCGTTGCTTTCGACTTTCGTCGCGAGTGATCGTGAACGTACCGTAACTGAAAGGGACGTAAACCCGGAGACCGGATTCTTCGGCAACGCCATTGTAAACGTTCGGTAGAATCCCTCGAAGGATGCTCTCTTTCTCTCTTTTTTCTTTCTCTCCCTTTTTCCTCTTTTTATTTCCCTTTTATCCCAACCTCTTGCCAGCACCACCCCCATGCCAACCCTTCTTCAGGTACAACGGTCTTTTATCGAATCCTCCTCCTCACATGACTTAAATATACCAACGGATTGCCATCAAAAGGAATCACCTTTCTTTTTTTATCACTTTCGTATTCCTTTTTGTCATTTTTCTACTTATGGAGTTATGGGGTATTTGCTTCGTTCGTTCATCGTAAACATTTTTTCTAGTTTGCTTTACATCGTTTATTAGTTTTTTACGTTCCATTTACTTTTCTGCTTTTCCGATTTCTCTTTTTCTCTTCACATCTCTCTTTTTCTTTTTTCTTTTTCGAAGGAATTTTATTTGACGAGCTAGGAACGGTTGGGAGAGGGGATGAAATCCGAGAGATCATTTTCCGAGATCGTATGTACTCTTCAGTGACGTGTAATAGCTTTGAAATATTGGATCTCTTTCAAACTTTGCGTAATTGAATAGTTTTTCTTCTTGTTCTTCTTCCTCTCTTTCTCTTTCTTCCTGCCTCTTGCGTCTTCCACTTTAAGTCAGTTCGAAAGCCATTAAAAATTGTACGTCTGATATCCTTCGTCTTATAAGGAATATATATACTTGTATTAAATCGTAGAATTTAATTCAGGAACGAAATAGACGAAAATTCTTAATATATAATATATTAATATATTAGCATCGATCGAGGATAGCCGAGATGGAAAGAAAAAAAAAAGAAAATGAATCTGTACGTCTTCTTGTTAATTTCTTATTGTCATACGAATATGCGAGGATCGCTCGAAAGGATTTGCTATTCTTTCTTTATTTTTTCTCCTTTTTCGTCAGCGTGGAGGGGCTACCCTTCTCTCTAATTAAAAATTCAGCAAATTAAAAGTCGTCCCTCGCGTCTAAGAGCGAGTTCTTAATTCGTTCGTTAAGAGCGAGAAAGACGAGACGACGTTGAAAGGGATTTGAGAAAATAATTAATGAGATACCGTTGATTATCATCGTACGCATAATACACATTGCTACTTTTTTACGAAGCTGGAAAATCTCAGAACGAAGATATCCACGTGACCGTGAAATAATAGCAGAGATGATAACGATGACGCGTTTGAATTCTAATTATGATATTCTTATTTTATTAATATTATACTATATATTATCATATCATTATATTATGATACCATTATGCTGTTATATTATTATACCATTATTCAGTTTTTAATGGAAAAGATAAGAGGTTAACTAGAAAGCTAAAACGAATGTACCTACTTCTAATTCCATTTTTATTCTCTTTAGTCTTCTCCCTCTTTAGCTCGTACGAGAAATTTTATGCGATATTCCGCTGGACATGCCGACGTGGACGTAAAGGTATGGTGCCATTAAAATTGTGGATCATTCTACGAGGAAATGAAAGGAATGGAAGGAAAAATGAAAGTAGAAACGATATGTCAGTCGGCTATAATAACGGAATTACGAGATCTCGCGAAGTACCGTGTGCAATTTGGACGGGATTAGAACTTTCGTGACGTCGATAGCGGGGCATAATTCTTGAGATTATGCGTGACTTCGTGAAATATAAAAAATTTCGTACAAGAACTATTCGAGCTATTATTCGATATGAAGTAATTATAATAAAATAATAAGTATATAAATTCCAAATTTATCTGGATCACTTGTGAATATATTTAAAAGATTTAAGATAGTTTAAAAAGATTTTTTATTTCCGATAGTGTTTGACGTCTAGCTTTTTGGCTTGGCTCAAAATTCGAACGGGTATACCAAGGATAACGTAATACATACTCTAGAGAATATCATCTTGTAAGTAGTAAGATCTACACTCTAGTAATCTACCAGCTAACAAGGGAACATGCGAAGTGTGTTCAGGGATATCAGGTATAACCGATAGAAAGGACTTGTGAACACGCAATGGTTCTCCAAGCCGCTAAGCTCACTTGGGAACCTTCATTGTAAATTTCCAAGCCGAACAATGTACTCTGGAACAACTGTACCTAATAGGAATGAGAATAATTTGTAGAGATACGTAAGAATTTGGGATTATCTGTTCTAACATCAGATGAGGAGCACCCTAATCCCATTGATCCTAGAAAATTTCAACCAAAACAAATTGGACCACTCTGTCAAGCTGGTTCGAGGTCTCTTCACCCTAGCAAAGATAGTCACCAGTCAGGCAAATAACTTGGATCGAAAGAGTATGCTAATGAAAGTTGGAGTTCCGCTGAAACGATGTAAGGACTGAAACAAAGAGAAAGAAAAATATTGGCAATATCGTAAGATGTTGACGGTTAGGTAGTAGACCGTGATGCAAGAGGCACTTAAAATCAAAAGGGTCCGTACTTTCGACGAAATATATTCTATCGAACGGTTTAGAAGCGTGTATAAGTGCCCATCGATGGCGAACAGGCGATCCCGTGTCAAAGACCGAAAGAGGGTTCTTTTTGCTCGACGCTCGTCACCACCACCACCAGCACCACCACTGATACCAGTAGCACCACCACCACAGCTAACACCCTTTGCACCACCAACCTCTTCTCTTTCTCTCTTTTTCGCTCTCCGACGGCTTTCCTCCCGACACCCCATTAATCCCACAACGGTGAGCTTCAATCGAGGTAAAGCAGTTCGCGTTCTGCAATTCTGAGCATTGTGTAGCGGCTTAAATTCCACGAGAGCGAGGTTCGTTGGTCGAAAAGCTACCCTTCAAGGGTCACCCTTCTTCTCTCGAACAATACACTATGTACGAGACGAGTACGTATACGGGGCGTCGTATTTAATTCGATCGTCTAATATATGCTTCTTTTGTCTCTATTCTTTGTTATGGAAGAAATAAAGAAGCCACAACGAAGAAAATATTATCATTTTATGAAGCTTCTTTTATTACTACAATTTAAGTGACTGGATGATGAAATTAAATTGGACGTCCTGTATATTCTAAAAAATAAATACAAAGATATCGGCCACTTTTTCAATGACCATTTATTCGACAAAAGAGAAAGTATTCAGGAACGCGGAACAGAGAAGTTTAATAAGTAGCTCCTCGTATTCTACTGAAACATAGAAAGCTTTTCTTTCCTCTGGCGACAATTTCACGTTCTGTTACTCAGCATAAATTGGTGAAAGCCTTTCTTCTTGCACTCTTTCTATCGGAAGGTTCGAAGATGAAGAACGCTGTGCAGGTTTCTCGATTTTAAGAAAAAGTTCGAAGAACGGAAGTTGGGAAGTATCGATACTTCAATGTTTCTTAGTCTACGGAAGAGGAGAAAAAGAAGATGGCGGAGGAGAACAGAGGTTATTGAATCGTTACTTAAGTTCATCCAACGCTGCGTAGCCGAGTTTATTTTTCCATGCAATTAAGTTTAGTCGGGGAGACGACCGGAAAGTACGCGAAGGAACTCTTTGAAAACTTTGTACGCTCCTGGAACAGGCTTGATTCGTTCAACGAAGGCGAAGAACCAGTTGCTTGTCAATATCCACCAGTTGAGAATAACTTTGTTAATGCTTCTTCAGTAAGGAAGAAACAAAAAGTATTTATGGTAAACGATAATTATTTAATTATAATAGTAATATTAATTATCTATTTAATATTTCAGTTCTGCTTCGATTTAGAAGAATTTTGGCATATCAGAAGGTTCACAATTTGTTACTATTATGCCACAAAAATTAATCATAATATATTTGTAATGTTCGAGTAAATTAATTGACAAAATCTGATGTGAAGGTTTCCAGCCATATTGGAATATGGTGGGCAATCCTAGATCTTATGTGAAAATCGATGATTGTTAGAAACGGTAAAAAAATCTGTTAAACTAAACTTACTTCCACCTATCGAATATAGATCCAGAAATATTTATTCCATTATAGCCGTGCAAATACATAGATAGATAACTACGTAAAATGGTAACGTACGCCAGCCGGTGGTAACGCGTCGCCTAATTAATGAACGATCGCGATTACCCGTGGTGGTGAATTGACGTCGGATTTGGTTGAGAAAAACCACGACAGACGGTGCAACGTCGGTTATTGATGAGTCTGAATGTACGTGCGAAATCGAAGGAAGGGAAAAGTACGAAGAGAAAGAGGAAACAGATTTCGTTTAGTGTGAACAAAAACTTGATATGTAGTATAGAAGTAATAAAGTAACAATAAATTATTAAAGCGGTGTAACTGTATGTAATATAGCTATATAATTATATTAATATACCGCAACCAAGTAATAATAAAATTTGAATGAAAAGTGGCTTTAAATTTACTTTACACAAAAACCCTCCTGAAATCTGTACTCGAAAGAGAGAAAGAAAGAGAGAGAGAGAGAGAGAGAGAGAGAGTCCCGGGTGTCACGGAAGGGTCGGGGTTAAAATTGATAATTCATTTGCGTCCGGTAGAATCGATTCGGTCATCGCGGTAACAATAAAATTGCAATCGGCCACACACCGGCCGTGGATCTGCTCGTTTTCGAATGCCGAGGAGAAACGAGGCCTCACGAAAACGGTTGCAGGCTACACCTCGTCACCACTACCCACCCCCGCAACCAAATTCCCCTCATCATCACTCGCCCTCGCTCACCTGCTTTCGCGCGCCCTCGTTTACGGATTATTTTAACAAATATCCTCTCATTACTGGCGCCGGAGTGTCGCGAGCAGTAGCACCAGCACCAGCAGCCATCGCGTTTGCATTAATTGCTTGTCAGGTGGTATAGACGCGAACCACTAGGAGGGATATAGAGTGAGAAAATGTGTGTGTGTGTGTGTGTGTGTGAGCAAATCTTCATTCTGAACGTTCTCTTACATACTACCACGATCGATCCATTGATCGGTCAACAACGAACAGTCCACTCGATCTTTTACCCTTGGTGCCAAGTTGATCGAACAATTTTCTTTTGTGTGTTTAAACAATAGGTATTTTTTGTATATTGAGAAATATTCACTACCATAAGTTTTGGCTACGAACATAGAACATTGAATGATGAAAATCTATATATTATATACTGTTTATATTATATTATACTGCACTATACCGAATAAAATTTAATATTAAATATATTTCGGTAAATTACTTCTAGCTGCGCTAGCCGTGTATTACGAAAATGGAAGTAATTGACTAGTTATGAGAGCGCGATAATTTCGTAACCAACTGACGCGATAACGGGATCGATAACTTCTTAACGAGAATTCACGTGGAATTTCGGTGATGTGATTGTTAATTATTTTTAAACGACAAAACAAATGAAATCGTTTACGCAAGATTTTTCGATATTTTTAAACGTTCAACATAAAAATTGCAACGAGACGATTTACGAGATTGAACATATATAATTAAATTGGAACGTACCGCTGTTAAGTTAATCCTCGTGAAAACGAAATGTAGGAATTACGTGAGTGTGATTTTACTTGACATGGACGCATTAGCAAAAGTCGAGCGTAAAAGTTTTCTCAGAAATTATCGTGCTAACACCTTGACCGCTCCTGTATCTACACGGATTCGTCAAGTTTTTCAACCGCGAAAAAAGGTAACCGGCGAGTGGCTGGCTAGTCAACTAGTTTCGTACACGTCTCCGGAGAGCTTTAAGCATTACGCACACAAAGATTTGGTGAAGTTACTTTTTCTAATTTAACTTTGCACTTTTTCCATTTTCGTTACCGTGCTATGATAGAAAATGGCGTCGTTGTAAGAAAAGAATATTTTTTCTTTTAATATACTAAAGTAACATATATTATATTTAAAATAATAATACACCGCACTTAATATTCCGCGATATTCCACTATCCGTTGAAATTAAAATATTTAAAACGAACGATTTAAATGGAACACCCGGGACATGAATAAAGATACACAGAGGCTAGATATGTATGTAGAAGCTAACGCTACGTAAGTCCAAAGTTCATTCTCCTTGTTGGCGTAGGGCTAAGTGATTTAATGATGAAACTTCCCCCAGGCTTCCCATGTGGTACATGTGTGGCAGGAATTGAAGTGGGAGTGATTTGAAATCGAATCCATAATCTATAACTTACCACCCAACTGAAACTTGCGTTCAAAAAATGTAGATTATCTTGATATCTCAAAATATATTAATATATCGATATATCAACACGTAAATATATTGATATATCAATATGTAGGTAAATATATCAGTATCTGGATATACTAACATATTGATATATTAATTTGTTATTTCACACCGCGAAAGTTGTTAATGAAATGTTTATACTACATTTTATATTTATGAGAAAGACATTGCTCAGTAAAAATCCGAACACCCAGTAAGTGTCTCTCTTGCGTGCACTACCTTCACCTGGGCTAAGCGAAAGCCACTCTACGTTGGGCTTTGGATGGACACACGGGGGTGTACGCCGGGCTAAATTTACTTTAGTCTCCTCACCACCACATGTATGTATGTGCATATGTGTATGTATATATGTATATCTCTCTCTTCCTGTGAACCGTATGCTCGTAACACGAAAGCTCGCCGAACCGCAAGTTTTGATGCATTTATAATTCACTCGCGGCACGATCATCCGATTAAGCCTAATGAGATTTTCCTTGAACTTCGCGAATTCACCGTCCTCGGACGTATTCGTCCGGGAATTTCAAGGAGAACACAGGGACGCGATGCGGGACAGGAAAGTAAAGTATTGATCGTTTGAGGGTGTATACTTTGAAAGCTCCAATTTTACTTTTTTTCGTATTTTTCGATGTGTACAGCTAATTAACACGTTTGTATTGAGGAGTGAGATGTGACACGTACTTTTTTACTTTTTTTTTCATTGTGATGTTATAAGTAGTTTTGTATGATGTAGTTAATATAATATATTCATATATTCATATATTATATCGTCATATAATGAAATATATTATGATATATTAGACGTGCATACATGTATTGCGACATATACAAGTTTTATATATTGTGTAATATAATATGAATAATATATTTCAACTAATGAATATACGAATGAATTTTGTTTGCCCAATCTAAAGTAGTATTTTTTAATACCACTCAAACGTCACCCAGTACTCGACTCGATTGAAAATTTCAAAATAGTAATCGAATTAGTCCAGCCCCGTCGTTCGAGGTTCTTCATAATTTCCGAGTGGAATAAGGTAGAAAGGAGAGAATAAAAAGGGGAGTAGAAAATACGAAGAAAGGAACACGAGGCGACGATTCTAGCGGAGTGCATTACGTAAAGCCATTCTCCTTTTTCCTAATAGAAGCACGGCCCTTGGACCACGGCCCGATGTAAGTACTTATTTACCAGGGGCCACGAGTACGAGCTCCGAAGCGATCTCGTTTGAAACGCAGCCTCTTTCCTGAAGTACGATCTTTTTCTCTTATTTCCTTGCGGTTCTTTTTCTTTAATCGTTTAAAGGATCTCGTGTATTATATCTTTACGACCATATCGCGGGCATATCATTTTTATCGTTTTTGTGCCACTATTATCGTCATTTGTCATTAAACGTTGCAAATAAGAATTATAGAGACGATTTAATTGCTGGACAATCAGCACGAAGTAGAATTAAATTACACGTTTAATATCGATACAGATAGTCAAGAAACAAATTATACTGTCGACGGACAATTCCTAAAATTTCAAATTGCAAAGGTTAAAGTAATAAAAATGAAATTATTACTATTCCGAAAAAGGCATATTTCTATTACATTACCATTTATTTTACATCTTTTCTTATTTACATGTACGCCCCTTTTAAGAAAATTCTTTTATTTCTCCCCGAAGTACCCCTTCTCACCGTCAAACTCATTAACGCACGTTATTCGCTTTCATTCGTCGTTCATTCATGTTTAATTTATTTACAAGCCCGTAACACTACGTATTTCCAGACCGCGACGAACGTCGGTAGTAGGCATTGTCGAGAAAAGGACGGAAAGATTTTTCGGAGCTCGTGTTCCAGCGGTATTTGAAAAAAGCAGAGCCACCACCGAGAGCAGGCTTGTCTGACCCACATAAGTTTGCACCACTGCGGTCGCGAGAGCCGTCATTGAGCGACTCGGAGAGGGCAAAGGAGGCAAGAAAGGAAAAGGGAAGGGAGTTGGGGGTGGGGAGGTTGGGAAGGAGAGAACTTGGCCTACCACGTTCGTGATAATTATATTCTCGCGAATAACGCGAGTTCGTTCCTTCACCTTCCTCCCCAAAGCTCCAACCCCTCACCCTTCGCGTCCCTTCTAAATCGTCGACTTCGTTTCTCTATGTTTTACGCGCATTCGAGTAAATTTTTTATTTCATTCTCGTTACTTTATTCTCTTCTTTCTTCTTTTTTTTTATTCTGACACAGAGCGGTGCGTACATACGTGGGATTTAGGGAAACAAACGTCGGACTTTTTAATGAGCCATCGTCGTGCGGTGCTAGGGAGTTAGTAACGCGTCGAAAAAATTAGCTAGTATCTTCGCGCGTATACTCGCGCACTTTGATGTGATTAAAACGCGTTTCTCTTTTTCGTCGAGTGCGTGTGTATATAACAACGGGGAATGGGGGGTGGGGGGTGGGAGGGAGAAGGTTTGTCAGAAGGAGACGCGTAGCGTTCTAGCTCTATCTCTGTCTTTTCGTTTTTATTCTCGAAACGAGCTTTGTGTATCTCCCCCTCCCCCACTCTCCAGCCTTCATCCTTCGTTCCTTCTATCCTTTTTCTCTCTCTCTCGTTCGTTCGTTCTGTTTCTTTTCGCAACTCTTAATAGCTCGGAGCATCGCTTCGTGGTTTTAATCAACGCACGGCAAAATTTTCTCCCTGGATTCCCTTCCGAAAATAACGCTCCCACGAAATACGACTTTATTTCTTTCCACCCCTTACGTCGTTGACCTTTTGCTCGCGAATTCGAAGACAAAAAGTGTGAAAGGTTGACAAACTTAAGTGATGGGGATATTGCTAAAAGTATCACGTTGTAGATAACGCTTGAAAAATAAAATAAAATGTTACCAAGTTCAATTTGTAAATAAAAGTGAAATTATAACTTATACCAGGCTCAGCTGTGAACGTAAAAAAATAAAAATTCCGAAGTGCTCGTAACCCTCCATCCTACACCAGTTTATACTTCTAGTCTCACGTTATGATTGCATCATTGCGGTTACATAAAGCGTTAACGCGACAGGAACGACCTGCACGTAGAAAAGTGCTCCAGGACAAGCATGGGAATAGGGGTGGGGGCTAGTCGCGCATTATACAAAATAAAGGGGGGAAACAAGAGGAAGGGGTAACGTCAGGCACACTTAACGTCGAAACTTTTTACTGGCATATCGGCTACGCCCTCCCATCCTTCTTCTTGGGCTAGCAACGAGGAGTCGGCTGAGGTACGATAGTGGGGGGAAGATAAAGCAGAAGGGCTGGAGGGTGAAAAAGGGTGACAGAGAGAGAGAGAGAGAGAAAGAGAGAGAGAGGGAGAATCCAGAAGGCTGGATTTAAAACGCTCTCGGCGAGCGTGTAAAACAGGGTAGCTTGCGACGAGAAGGATGAGAGTAGAGAGAAAAACGACGCCAAGGACGACGGCGTCGCGACGCCACGGAACGCCAAGAATTATTTCTTACGTGTATACCTCGGATCGCTTCCTACGGTATAAACGATCTCTGCGAACCTTTCTTTCTCATTCCCCTTTTCTTTTCTTTTTTTCTTCCCTTGTTTCGAGTGAGAATTTCTTCAAAGGAAATTGATTTTTTCCCCTTTCTTTCCCGAGATTTCAGCGTTAGGAGAGATTAATGTCTGCTTTGTAATCTTGAAATTTGTTATGTGCCTCGTTCGGTGGTGAAACTCGTGAATGAAGAATATGCTTATCGGGATCGTGTTTGTGTCAATTTTAATATTTTTGCCATGATTTATTGCAATCATGTTCATGCGTTCCGTAAATAACTATGAGTCTCGTTCTTTCACTCTCCCTACTTATTTTTAAAATACCTTTTCTAGAATGTATTGTTGGTATTCGGTCGATCAGTCACCCCAGTCGGTATTTGCATTTTAATTTGATAAAACGCGGAATTCTTTTATCGCGCTATGATCATTAACTTTTTTTCTCTCTTTTTTTTTTCTAGGACTCAGCCGTCATAAAAGAATGCACGCTCGGGAGACCGGACGTTCATATCGAAGTCCTTCGTTCTGCGTACACGCGATATATCGTGAATATTTTCTATCCAATGGCGGAAATGTGAATATGTATGAACGAATATTTCAAGAATTTTCGTGCGTGTTATTTAAGAGAAGTTCGTCACACGCTGTATTCGTTGTTAACAATACGTATATGTATTAAATAATAAATTAATATATAATTATTTACGGTTACAAATTTCTCTCTTTTTCAACCCTCAATCCCCTTCCTTTTTCCTTTTTTACATCCTTATTTTATATTAAACAATACTTTGATAAATATTTCGGTCCAAATGGGACTTCGAGAAAAAGGAAAATCGTTTCGAGTGTTTTTCACAGTGGGAACACTTCCCTTCGAGTTTTTCACCTTAAAACTCCGAGCTCTGCTTCCGGTGGTCGTTACTCGAACGGCTTAAATCCGACGGTACTCCGACGAGAGTATCAAGTTTCGAAATTAAAAGTTAAGAAATAAGGGCCTCGGTCAACGGAAGAAGGCGATATCTTCTGACGGTATCGCTCGGCATGCTTCTAAATTAATTAAATCGGAGACTCCTTTGTCGGCCTTATTCTGTCGCTCGATTCTTACTTTCTTTTTCCTCCCTCTCTCTCTCTCTCTCTCTCTCTCCTTTTTTATTTTTTCTTCTTCTTCTTCATCGTCGTCGCCTACTTCTTGACTACCGCCATTCTCGAGAGACTTTCGACGAAGTCTGACTTTCTGTTATCATATCCAAGAGCAATCGATCCATGATAAAAATTAGCTCCTAAACCAGTATGCACCTTGGATCGTGTTTGTTTGAAAGATTTTACGTTTTAAGCTTGTGTCTTATGAAAAGAAGAAGGATAAAGGATTCGATTGGATAACACTTGAGATTCATGATCATAGGCGTATTGAATGTTCAATTTTACATCAATTAAAAATTCCATTTGACTGATAATTGAAAAATACGGTCTTAACCATACAATGGGTTAATTAATTTACTCTTGTCCTACCATCGATTTTAGGGCAATTAAAATTTTAATTAGTAGTAGCCATTCGTGGTAATAATGCAAAAAATTCAAGAATAATCAATCGGTAGTTTAATTGTTTGCCGATTAATGATCGATCTAACAAAATTTGATACCACAGTATGGCGTACAGCGTTCGAAGTTAATACGAGAATTTTACCCACAGCTAAATTCCATTCAGGTCTTACACAAACATATTACGACATGCTGCCTGTGACCACGCGTATTTTTAAATCTCGCCACCATTGTCATCTTCGTGTCGTGAACCCGGACGAGGAAAAAAAGAAGGAAAAAAGGTGAAGAGAAAAAAAGAAAGGGAACTCACGGAAGATCGTTCTTACAATACACTCGCGCTTCGAAAGAACACAATGTCGTTTATGAACGATGAAGGATACTTATCCGACGGCTTTTGTCGTTGATTTTCAATTAACGTTTCGACGTATGTACATACATACTATATAGTAGCTGTCTTGTAACTAATGAAAAATTCTTTTCAGTTTCTCATAGACGTACAACTTTGCCTCATTTATGTATACTCTCAGCTAGTACAGGATTAAATATTTTATTCGCGAGAAAGTAGACCGGTGTATCCGATTTATTATCTTTTTATTTATTTATGTTCGTGCAATCATTTCAATGTTCGAGATCGATCGACTAAGTCATTGATGTTAAAACAATTAAAATGAATATGACTTCAATCAAAGCCGCGGATCGAATATCATTTTTTTATAAAAAAAATATTTTTACAAAAAAATAAAAACCGACTTCGAACATGGAGTGGAAGAAAGCGCTGAA
>JAIFRP010000002.1:5100482-5112128 GCA_032403825.1 Odynerus spinipes | reverse complement strand
GTTATATTAAAATATTATTTTCGTTTATATCGAATTAATATTTATTATTGAAATGAATAAAAATTAATGAAATTGTATGACAGAATATGATAGCAAATTAGTATATCTGTGATTGGGAGCAAATTATAATATTTTCTCGCATAATTTGCCACAATTGCAATTGTCCCAAACTTGCAAAGAGTTTAAAATGTTCCATTCAAGCGCGAAACCCTATATACGTATACAGCCTAGGTGTGTTTAAATTTAGCAAAACCGTTCTCTACCAATTTGCGCACAGTTTCGTCGTTATATATTCGCAAAAGCCATGTTGCACCGAGCGTATTACTATTATTCGCCAGGCATTGTTTTCGCGAGTTCCTGTACTTTCTTTACGGCACTAATTAGACGCTAGGATGCTCTTAAGAAATCGCCGCTCGCGTAATTCAATATCACGGGAAAGTATTATATATGAGATTATATGTTAACCAAGAATTTTTCATACATATATTAACATTGCTTAAAGCAAAGAAAAAGAAAAGGCATTTCCTCGTAAAAATCCCTTACCGTCGTACACTTTTATATCAAAACCTAATCTCACCACTAACTTCCTCCCTTTACTACCACCCTTCGATTCGTCGACGATCGTAACGGAACCGGGTCACAAAAAATTGAAGTCTCCAAGTTGAAATGTTTCAGTACGAAAAGAAAAAAAAAGAAATGAGAAGAAAGGAAGAGACAAAAAATGTTACGGCTTCGATGGAGAATCGCCCCGCACATTTTCACAGACACACAGACATACACATACATACACACGTACATACACCCTCTCTTTCTATCTGTCTGCCCATCTCGTACGCGAATGGGAAGAAGTGGTTGCAGGTGGTAGCAGGCTCTAACCATCGCACGTAGGACAAACGACGTGCGCGCGGAGCTACCGGCACCAGTTCTGGTATAAAATTCGAAATTTTCCACGGTAGAAATTGGTAACGTGGCTTACCCTCATATTATTTCACCGCCCTTTTTCGTAGGCATACTACCAACCTACCTACCTACCCTTCGTTCTCTACCAATAACCGTTCGACCTTACGAATCACTATATCCGTTGCTGAAACTTTACGCGCTAGCTGCGTCACGTGGTTCCGAAGGGTGGGGGGGGGTGAAGACTGAGGGTGAGGGAGGCTGGGGGTAGTAAAAGGAAGGAAAGAAGTAAGAAAGAAATGGAAGAAGAAAGGAAAGGAAGAAAGAAGGGAAAAGTAAAGTATATGCAAGGAAGTTCTTTCTCATCTTTTTGGGGATCGTCGAGGAGGGCTAAGTACGGAATAGAAGCAGAAGAAAAGGGGGAGAGAGAGAGAGAGACAGAGATAGAAAGAGGGATGGCAGGAATTGGAGCGAAAATTGTACGAGAGACGAAGAATTCTAGTCTTTTTCTTCGTCTCTTCTTCCCCGTCTCTTCTTCGGGATTTGTTCTGAGAAAGAAGGCTGAATTTGTAGTACTGCTAACCCTCTTATAACATGATGCTTTGAGAACACGATTTCGATAGACGTCGTATATAATTATGTATTTTTAAATCATTGCTAATTACTTCCCCTTCTCCTGTGTAAATAGTGGAACAGCTGAGGATCCTTATATAGTAGATGTCATAATCAACACTGTCATCTGACTCCTCTTATTTTTTTATGTCTCTCTATTTAACCATCTTTTTTTCCTCTCTCTTTCTCTATCTATCTTTAAAACCACCCTCTTTTTGAAAGAGCAGGTGATCGTGCACTCGAGAGTACCTCGACCGAAGATAAGATCTAAGAAGTAACGAGTGGACGAGTTTAACGACTTCTAATAACACCGTTGCTGCAAGTTAAAAGACGAGTAAGCTCATGCTACTTGCAATGGGTGAACCCTTAATAATGAACGTCTCAATTATCTTCTTCTCTCCCTTTCTCTCTCTCTTGAGTTTCATCCTCCCTAATACTTCACGCACTGGAAGCTCCTACTGATCCAGCACACCACTCTCTCTCTCTCTCTCTCCCTCTCTTTTTTTCTTCTCTTTTTACTGATCTACATTCGTAATGTCAAGTCATTCAAAATCCGATTTTTCTACCTCTCAGCACCATCTCCCAAGTTGATTTTAAGGGTTCGAAATGAACGAAGCCCTGCGCTCGTTAAATTTTTTTCTCCTTCCGGCACGCGAACGGGGGTTAATAAAATCAGCACTCGAGGCTACTTTAATTAGGAATTTTCCCTGAATCTCTCGTAGTCTTTTACTCACGGCTGGAGAATATTTCGATAATTCGACCGACGAAAACAGCGTTAAGTAGAAGTGAATTTCTCGACCGCGATTAAAACTTCGGAAGAAGGCTTGGACGTAGGGGGGTGGGTGAGTGAGATTTGAAGCGCGTGCTTTTCCTGGCGGAGAGAAATAATGAGAATGATTTCTTGTTAAGAACGACACGGTCAGAAAGTTTAGTCCTTGTTTTATTCTGATATTCATTGTTTCTCGCGTATAAATTTCGGAGAAACTGAATTTATATTATCACAGAATTACAAACGAAATTATTCTCTTCCCTAAATTTCTTCACAAACTTCTATCGTAATACTGATCCTGTAAAAGTCAGCAATAAGAGCTCGCTAAACTTGACGACACACATAAGCTCTGAGAAAACTCAAAGCGCCGATAACGAAAGCTTTCAATTTATTCTCGTCATGCGAAACACGATTGAAGATGAAACATAAAGAGGATTAATAAAGGAATCTAACCGAATGCGATTCCGCGATTCGTTCGTTTATTAAACACGCGTATCCGGCACTTTGTTATCGCAGGGAAGTCAGATCTCAATGTTTCCCTTGAAGACCCGCCAAAGTTCATTAAAGTAAATGAGAAGATATGTATTCTCGAAAGAGATGACGACTTAGCCTTCCCCCCAATCCCTACTAGCATACACCACCACTCGAGATTTCGATTTGGCTGCGGGGCTAGCTGTTAGGTGGTATCTCTTCTTCGAAGTCGCCTTATCACAGATTTTACACGTCGTTACGTTCTATGAATATGTCGCGGCGAGTGTGTACAGAGTTTAAGATGGATAGCCCCGCGTGAATCTGAATCTGTAATCTCTTTAAATACGACAAGAAGCGTTCCTTCGAAAGGTCCTTGCTAAGATTCACTGAGACAAGCTCGAATGTGTTCGGATCGATGTTGATAAACGAAGTGTATCTGAAAGAGATGGTAGGGACCTCTTCTCTTAGGAGAATGAGAAGGGATCTTATTAACGTGACGTCAAATGGTTTTAATTAACGTAGAGTGGGTTATTCCTAACGGAATTTAATACCTCGCGTGAGTAGTATGGGGGGTTCGCTTGGGTACGATTTATGTTCATATGTATATGTTATAAATGACGATACATTTTTATTTTAATATTTAATTATTTTCAATTATTTTGATAAAGTAGTCTTTTTTAATCGTGATCTCTGTTAACAATTAATTAGTCACTTTGTGGAAATAAATCGAACGATATCGAAGGTAAGCAAAGCTACAAAGCTTTTTCGTGTCCGAGCCTCCAGGCGAAAGCTCGAATCGAAAGCTCAACGCGAAGGCGTACGCGGAACTCGTGCTAGTACGCCGCGCCGGCACACTGCCTCCAAAAATAAAAGTTCGAAGCGAGCGTGGGGCGATTTAGCTCGCCGGCCGGCGGCGCTACGTCCTCGAAACGTTCCCGATTTAATTTTAGAAAATGTTCCCCGCCTTCTTCCGCGCGACCTTAGTTCCATCGCGAAACCGAAACACCACGGACGCCGAGTTCGGGTGGAGAATCGGCACTTTTGTCGGTGTTCTTTTGTGTGTCACGAAAAAATATCTACGAAAGTGTGCAGTGAACGTGATTTCGAAAAAAATGAGTTTTTCTCTCTTTTTTGGAAGCTTTTGAACTTTCGGAGGTGTGATTTTATGGGGAAGGAGCTTTCAAACGCGGCAAAATTGTTGACAAGACGATGTTTGAAGATGACGAGATTTTTAGCAGGATGGAATTTTGAATGGGGTGTGCTTTTGAAAAAGCTGAGCTTTTGAACAAGGTGAATTTTTGAACTAAAAGGATTTTCGAGCAAGGCGAGCTTTCAATAAGATAAAACGAGGCGATAGTTTGAATAAAATGAGCTTTCGAACCAAAATAAATGTCGAACAAAACGAACTTCCGAGCAAAACGAGCTTTCTTTTGACTTTTTGACGAAAACTTGGTGACGTTCGAGCTTTCAACTCGCAGAAAGAAATTAATGCATTCGAGACGTCGCGACGCGACGCTATGGCGTCGTTCGTGAGATCTGCCGCGCTCGTGTCTTAAACTTCGGGACGATAGAACATTTTTCAAGAATTTTTACGCGCTACCACCCGCACGCCTCAGAGTTCCTTCATCCGTCCTTCATTTCATCGCGTAATTTTCTTCGAAATCGTGTTGTGTTTTTGTGGAACATTGTTTCGGGGTCCATCGAAAAGAAAGAAACGGGGGAAAGGTGGGAGTAACTCATGGAAAAGATGGAATTTACGTCGAGCGAAAGTTTCTTCGTAATTTCTTCCTTGTTTTGATCTCCTTTGGGGTGTCAGATAAAGACGGATGGACAGGTAGAACAGGAGAAATAAAAAAAATTGTTGATTAAGGTGGACGCTCAACGGCGAGTGAAACTTCTCCATACGATTCTTTTTCTAGAAAATAAAATTTTAACGATATGAAAAGCGATAAAGTATAATCGTGCTGACTATTATAAAGTATTGGGTTGATGCAAAAGTTCGTCCCGTTTTTGTGACAAAGTTTGAACGATTTTATTTACATCTACCGCCAAAAACGGGACGAACTTTCGCATCAACCCAATATCACCTAAAAAGAAAGATAAAAGAGAGCACGTTGGTTATTTTAAAGAGATAAGGGAGAAGAGACGGTGAATGTTCAAGAATTTCACTAGTTTTTCGGGTACCGTGTCAAGCAAGCAATTAAAAGTTTCCGTTGCAACGTTACGAGAGTTAAGAAGAACAAAATCGTTGCCGAGTTACTCCATTTTCGACGCTGTCATCGGACTGTTGCGTTTCTTGCAACATATTCCCCAAGAATAATAGATACGGACGTTGTGACGTTTTTCATTCGTGTGGTTTCTCTCGAAGAACCTGAAAAATAAATTGTTAAGTTAAACCACCCCTCTAAACAAAATTACATCGTACAGTTCTAAGCATACATTTCTAATCGCGTTATGTCTATGGCTCGTACAAAATTACCTCAGGCAAAAGTTTCAACTTTATTTTAAATAATTTCACGAATTTAGTTTCTATCACTTTTCACATCCCCCTTTCTCGTCTCTCCCAGGAGAAAGAAAAACAGAGAAAAAGAGAGACAGAAATAGAAAAGGAAGTTGAATGCGAACGTTGTCGAAGTTTGCTAGGAAACGCGTAACGTCGTTTCTATGCTGGAAATTGCACTCGACTATACGGAATACTATTCGCACTTCGCTTGGGTTATCGATATTTATACGTGACAGATGGTATCACGCTCTGGCGGAAATTAAAATCGGTCTATATATTTCGCAATTAGAACGTCATCGGAATTACATACTTGATTCGTCCTTGTTTGCGATCTATATTAATCGTAGTATCAATTTCTGCATATTGCGTTATACGCATGTTTAATGATGCATCGCGAGACGTCCGATTATGCAGTATATTATAATAAAATTATATTAACGTAAACAAATAATTAATTAAAATGATAATTCTACTAAGAGACCCGAGAGACTTTGGAGGAAAATAATTGTACACAAAAAACTATACAATATAATAAATACAATAAAAACTATACAATATACTTATTATATCATTATTTATTAAGTTACCGTTCGCTCGTCGGTTTGTTCTGGCTCTTATCCAAAAGGATCGACGAAACGGAGCTCGTCGTGCTCGAAATCCTTGAACTGTCTCGAAAGTTCACCATTGGGGAATCAAAAGGGTCAAACCCACGAGAGGAAAGGAGAGAGGAAGGTGTTCTTTCAACGTTAAAAATCAAGGAAGAGAAAGGTGGAAACTGGACGGTCAGTGGTCGAACAAAATCGTTTTCGTGGCTCGTGAGAGGAACGTAAATTCAAAGGATGAAGTTATTCGTTGCCGGCACGGCAAGATATTGCGCGTAGGATGCTCGACTGTATATCCGTGAGTGTGAGTCAGTGTGGGAAAGAGAGGGGAGACACGGTGGACGCGTTTATACGTATTTTGGTTCGAAAATAGAGTAGGCGTTCGAGAGTGGTGTTCCTCTGCCCCGCGTATGAAGCAACGCGTACGTGCGTTCACCCTTGTTTGCACCGTGGCCAAGAATATCGCCGAGAGTGTCGCCGAAGCATGAGGACGCACGAACGTTTGGTTTTGAAAGAACCCGAGGAACCGGAATTGCGGCAATTTTTATGTAAACTTTCGACGATATGTGAAAACTCAGACATCGATTGTGAGATTGATTGTTCGCTAGTGTCTATAGATTTTCATTCGGATTTGATATAAGAAATAAACAATAAAAAAGTACGATCACAAAAATTAAATTCTATAAAAAGATAAAGAGTGCTGCAATTTAGCGTGACGGAAATGAGATTTTAAATTTTGACAACAAAAGATTCGGGAAAAAGATTACCTTACGTTAACGTTAACTAAGTTAACTCGAATCGCCGAAGTCGAAGCTAATGTCGAAGATGTTACGCCTGGAGCTGCTTGGCCTCGTGCTTCTTGCCTGCACGCAAATCCTCACTGAGCATCGCGATTCTCGCGAACCACGCGCTCCTTATATCAACTACCCGAGGTATCATCAAGAAGCCGCGGAACTAGTCACGAGGGAGATCAATGTGAAGCAAGGTCGATTACGCGGCACCGTAGTCCGGCCAAGGACCAATCATGAGCTCCAGTTGGTTGATGTTTTCTTAGGTAAGTTTCATTGCGAGTATTAGTCAAAAAACATTATAAGTCAAAAAACATCCGTCTTCAAGCGATTTCTCTCATCGCTTGTACAAAAGTTTTTCTAAACTTGACAATAACCTCGAGAGTCGTTCATCCTTCTACACATCCCAATCGAGATCGTGTTCTGCTTATCGCATATAACGGAAAGTAGAAGGAACAGCGCCGTTTCCCGCCGTGAAAGCACGATATATATCCCGTGAACCGTGTTGATACGGACATGGCTTGGTACGTCGCAAAGCCGTATGCCATCGTTCCGTTTGCCGACGACAGAATATCCACGATTTGAATACCGGCATTTTCGAAGAAACGAGATCGAACTTCTCCGAAAACTGGTGCATGTTAAATCAGCTTCGAAGTTAACCAAACTTCACAAAAGTTAACTTTGTGACTCGTGCTACGCAATATTGAAAAATTGTATTTTAATTAATCATGTTTACATCTTTCATTATATTTGTTGAATTTTTGAAGTTAACTTGAAGTTAACGGGTGGTCACAAAGTTAACTTTGCGCACGTGCATCCAAATTCGAACTTTTTTATATTTTTAGACTCACAAAAACCTAATGATTCATTCCGTAAGTTCGATCCAACGATTACGCTGCTAAATCGGAAAAAAAGATACTTATCACGATCCCTGAAATTCCAAGCGAACTTCTCGAGAAGGATGCAAGTAAAATTCGGCTCAGTGAGAGGATCGTAATCGTGGAGTTTCGCAACATAGTACTCTCTCTGTCTCTCTCTCTCTCATTCTCTCTTGCTCTTAGCAATCAGGAGATCCCTCCGATGGGATTCGATACGCCGTTAAAGAGAGTTTCGTTCCGAAAAGCGAAACTTTCTACGAGCGACCTCCCGCGTTTGATCGACGTATCCGTGCTGCTTTGAGAATCCCGATACGTCGAAGGATCCAAAAGAAGAAGCGTCCCGAGTGTTTCGGGAATAGATACTCTCTCCTTCCATCCTTTTCTCTTCCTCATACAGATATACATATATATACCGACTCGTTTGCTCCTTCCGACGCACGCGCATCTTCGAGTATTTACGACTCCGAAAGTACGACGCGCGTTTTCTCGACTTTGGTAGAAAGTTTGTAATACCGGAAATAGATTATTTTTTTTTTACATTAAAAATTTGTAGTCTTTTAAAAAACATAGTACTTACTAAAAGTAGAATTCATATATTTTTGGAATACAAGTTAAAATTTTTATGTAAAACTGTAATTCTTTGTAAAAATTATTATCATTATATTCTAACTAATGTTTATTACTTCTCTACATTTCAAATTAGTTGTCACGTTTGTGTATTTATTTAATCTGAACTGGAAAATTGGTTTCGGCAAAGCCCTTCCGTCAATACTAATCTTGACTAGTTAGATTGGATTTTTACATATTTCGAGTTTTAACGGTAACGTATGTGTACACATAGATATCCGTATGCAGATCAAGTAGCAATGCGTAAAAACTTGCTGCTGCTCCCGAGCTGAAAGTTAATTATGCAAGAAATAATTACGAGAGGTATAAATATTAACTTGCGTTATCTCCATGCAGAAAGCGCCCCCTCGGTTCGTAGCAGCCTCACAAAGGCGTGCACCGGTCACTCGACAAAAATCGAGAGAATTTTTAATTTCGAAACGTCTGCTCGAGCGACTTCTACAAAGGGAATCGTTACGATCGAAGTTAACGCGGTTCTGTGCGTTTTACAGCGGTGTGCTCACGCGGCCTGCTCGAATGCGAACTCGAGAACGTTTTTAATTTGTCGAGCCAATTTGAAGTTTCGAAGGCAAACGCCATAACTTTTTTGAATAGAGGAACTATCCTATTTTACGAAAAAATTGAATATCGTATTCTACGAACTTTCACAATACTTTTCGAACATATCAAAATATTAGAAAGATGTATATGTTTAAAAACACTAATACAAATATATTGTTTAAACGAATCAATCTTTGTTAACAAAATAATATAAAAAACATGAGAAATAGGTTCTGGACTTTGTAAAAAAAGAAAAAATGCAATTCTGATGTACTTTCATTAACTTTTTCGTAAATTTTCTGATTACCAGGACACCGAACGAAATAGTTGATATTTATTTGCCAGTAAATCACAAAATAACGATGCCTCGGGCTTGGCATTATTCAAACACGTCCAAATCGTGCCGGGGAGCAGCTCTTCGAGACATGAAAAATTCATCGTCGCGATAAAGCCCCAGCTCGTCGATCTATCGATCGAGAACAAATAAGTACGAAAGTTCAAGCTGGCGAACGAACAATTCGATACCTCTATTTTGTAGATTTTTTTTTTTGAAAGAAGAATTATCTCGATAGGGCTCACCTATTACCGAATCACACGTTCCTCTGTCCTTTCTCGCGCGCGAAATTCGAATCTAAATCCAGCGTGGACGATTTGTATGTGAAATTTATGGTCGTTACGTAGGAATGGTTATCACGTTCCTCTCGTGAAATTTAGGAGGCACCGTCGGGGATCTTCTGTACAGAAATACCGAGAAAACGTCGTGCTATGTGAGATTGCTCGGGTTTGGACTAGAAAGGAAAAAAAAATGTTTATAATCTATACTATCTCGGCTACAATTGAAAAATATTTGTTCACATGTCACGTCGTACGTACGTGAAGAATAAAAAAAAAATTCATTCACCCGAAACTCAGTCGGTAACGACAGAACTTGTCTACTTTTATTAAGATTCTGATCCATCAGAACACGTTTGAGAACGAATCGAAAAGCGAACGAGAGGTACAGAAAGAAAAAAAGAGAGAAGGAGAGGGGAGTAAGAGCGAGAGAGAGAGAGAGAGAGAGAGAGAGAGAGACGGATAGAGAATCACGAATTAATCAGTTCGGTAGAGCCGCTTCGAGAGCAATGCTGACAAATCGACGTTCAAGTCGAAAGTGTTGAAATCAACTATGCAACTATGTTCTAGGAGTTCCATACGCCGAGCCGCCGGTTAGCTCGCTCAGGTTCACACCACCGAGATCACCGCAACCCTGGAGAGGCGTACGACAGTCCCAGGAATTCGCTCCCGTTTGCCCGCAAGTACTGCCGAATCTTCGTGACGAGGTTAAACCGGCACGCTACGAGTATCTGGAAAGGCACTTGCTGTATCTCAAGAACCAGAGCGAGGATTGTCTCTATCTCAACATCTACGCACCCCATCAATCAGAAGGTAAGTTTTTGAATTCTTTCGATTAGATCGTTTGAGAAAGTTAGCTAGAGAACTTTGAGTAAATTTTATTAATATTAAACTTATTAATATTAATATTATATTAAATTTTTTTTAATACCAAAGATTATTATCAAGTCGGAGATGAATCAATTTGGAGTCAGACTACTTTAAACATTATTTTAAAGTATGAGTTTTAAACCTGGGCAAATAAAATCGTATCGATTAAAATATAAATCAAAGAATACAAATAAAAAACCAATCAAGATTTGTTGAAAGCATCACCGCACGGTCCAACTTCACCCCAATCGTTGAAGTACTAATATTTGTTTGAAATATTTTAATGAAATATTTTCAAATTATTTACAATACAAATTTCCTTTAAAATGCAATCTCACTTCTATTAATTTATCCCATTTTTACGTTTCACCAATCGTAACGAACGAAAGCTTTTCATTCATCCGAGAAAAAGCTTTTCATCAAACGCTTTACTCAAGTCGAGAAACGTTTTCCTTTTTATTTCCTCTTTGTTTCTCCGGCTCTCTCTCTCTCTTTTTTTTTAAATTTTTCTACAAGCTTTCTCCCTCGCCAAAGAAGACAGGCAGGGGGTCGAGCGTGTTTCACGGGTGTTTCGCGAGCAGATAAAAAATCCAGATCGATGACGTCACTTCTCGCGAGATCGTTCCTCGTCGTGATTAATCGTGTCTCCCGAACGGGACGACTTTGATCCAAAATACATATTCAACGACGCGTACTCTCGAGAACGTGAGCCGTGCGAGAAACGAAATATTAAATGCCTTCGAGAGATCGCTCGTTTGAAATTTGGCCCTTCCGTCGTATCGGATCGATATATCACGTTTTATCGTATCCGTAGATCACTTCACTGTGATCAGTTTAAAAAAATAATTTTTGTGAGAAATAAAAAAAACGACAACACAAGGGAATTGTTCGTTTCTAAATTTCAGCGATTTTGTCCTCGTTTATAAAATTTTTCTCTTACGAATATACAAAGCGTATTTATACGAATCGAAGACTGGCGCTTTATTCTGGGTGAAGGAGATAAGGGCTCGCGCATTAATCGTCGCTTATGAAACTTTTCCATAGATTAACTTAATCCCGAATCTATGCTGCCTCGAAAGCGTTCCGATTAATAAAGGTATCTCGAAGCGTGCGAAATCTCGCACCCCCACATCCCAACCCCAAACACCGATACCCCAACCCCGCTCCCCCTTTGAAGAAGGAATATCAAGCCCCGGTTAGTCGCGAATTATTTTCTCGTTTGTAATCGATGAAGCGAAATACCACGGAATTACGTGGATTAAGTGTACGCCCAGTGCTGCGAAATCGGCCGTGAGAACGCACGGTTTTGGAAAACGGGATTCGAAGAGGGAAGATCGAGATCGTAGCTTCGAGTTCGTTTTAAATTGGTGCGAAAGTTATCAGGCGCTGCTAACTTTGTTGACTTCATTTTAAATTTAAATTAAAATATAACACAGAAAAGCAAATAAACCAATTTATAGATATATATTTACTATTA
>JAIFRP010000002.1:5041519-5055934 GCA_032403825.1 Odynerus spinipes | reverse complement strand
CGGCTTTTGGCTGGTTCGAAACGATTTTCGGAGCGAATGTAAGGCGACGGTCCTGTTTTACCCGTTTTATGTATTACGAAAATCCGCTTTCCACGAAAAGTGAAATATCGAGGGAAGCCCGGCCTCTCTAGACGCCTCGGATTTATAAAACACGATTTTCAATTAACTCCAGTATGCCTGAATATTCATACGTTTATCGCTCGAGGTGAGCTGGTAATCTGGTGTACTGTCTCGACCAACTGACATCAGATTCTTCATTCAGCAAAATTCTAATTCAGTTCATTAGTAATCCCTATACCGAACAAATCCATAAACGAATCAGTAAAATGACAAAATTCCAAAGATTGCTGTTAAATAGAAAATTGATTTACCCGACGCCATCCAATAGCAAATTACATGCACATTAGATTCAGAGTTGATAAATTTATGGATCCATCAGCATAACGATAAACTAGATCAGTAACGCTAAGGAATGACTCGAACGAAACAGTTTCTCTCCTCGGATATTACATTCGCATCCCATTTTCCTACATTAATCGCAATCCGTCAGTCGAGCACTCGGCTCCAGCTCGTTCGGTGCTCATCAGCATCGCTTCCTTCAATCCCGCCGCACGAGAATAATTTTACTCGAGGAAGCGAGCACGGTGAACTCTCGACGCGATGTCTTCCATTTTTCCTCCCCCCCCTCCTCCACTCCCTGGTCCCCTTCGCGGTTCTTCTTGCCTTGATCTCGGCTCACTCGGATTGCGGCCTATAGAGCACGAGCCTACGGATGCATATGCATCGCGATATGTCGTGGAACCACCCTCGAACTAGGTCAATCCAATTAAGTGAAACAAAGCTATTTAGTAGCTCTGTTTGCATGCGGACACCACGCTCGCATCACGATGATCGTTACGTGCCGAGACAATCTCGGGAACGCACACTTGTGGCATTCCCCGTGTCACGTTTCTACGGTAAACGTGATATATCTAAAGACGTTTGGCATGTGTATGATTTTTTATGCTGTGATCAATGCAACCAAATAATTTGTTTTTAATTTTCGTGTTTGTAACATAGGAATCCAAACGTAGCCAAGAGATATCCTTACTTGACTGATGGGTTAAAAGAATGGGAGCAGTACGAACTTAACTGGCCGGAGTACAACCCAGAGAGTCAGACTTATTTTAATTTAAGTAAGTATACCCAGTTAGAATACACAGGGGGTCTTTGGAAAGTTTTACCTCTACCACCGTATGAAATTCTTTCCCGTAGCTATACCGCCAAAACTCGGCTCTCACTATCGTTCCGACAAGATGCAATTCTGGAACGAGGATCTACCGAAAATTCTGAGGCATTCCAACAAAGACATTCCGATGTCCGGTCGACCAAAAGGGCCACGACCCGCGATTCTAGATTTCGCTGATGGGATTGGAAAATACGCAAACGGTACCTCCAACAGGAACTACGATTTCTATGGTGCCGGGTCAGTGATCCTTTGATGATCTTATTTATCTTATCTATTTATCTAACAATTAAGAAGTCATTAAGACAGTTGGAATGAATTTATTAATGTAAATAATGCTTTATTTTTTATAATACTTCAGTTTATTTTTAATAACATAACAACAACAACAATAATAATAATAATAATAATAATAATAATAATAATATTAATATAATAGTCAAAAAGGGGTTGAAGAAATACATAATAAAAGCAGTCCTGTCTTAAACACGCCGTAAGTACACTCATTGTACTAAATTATAAAACAATGAATACTAATCTTAATTTTAATGATATAATGTTATTATTAATTATAAATGATGCGACAGAAAAATAACACTGTAATGACTAATTCACCGACATTTACTTATTTCAAGTAACAATATAATTAATCCCACCAATTTCTATTTTCTTATGTAAAAAAACAGCACTGCTTTTTATACCTCCACTTAACCAACGTGTCCTTGATTTTCTTTAGGTTCGCAAAACCCACGGGTGCAACCCAAAGCAAGTTTGACGAGCCACCACTGATACCTTTTTTTGTGACAACGAGCGAGCCTAACCTCGAAAGCACCACGCCAGAGTCAAGTTATCTGAAGAGTTCCTCCGTTATAACGATGATGATTGGTTTCGGCGTGGTATTCCTACTGATCAATTTATCAGCGTTCTTTTACCTCTACCGAAAGCGTCAGGCAACGAAGAAGAACGAGAAGCCTCTTAAGAGGCGTCTCAGCCAGAAGGACGAAACATCGAAGAGGCCAAAGACCGATAAGCAGGAAAACCATTACGGTGATCTCGGTTACAAGAGCGACAGTAAGCCGGATCTGAACGAAGTTATAAAGAGCGACAAGGCCTACGACAACAATTCAAATTTTGGTAGGAGATCGAAACTCTCACGACAAAATTCAAGTTCGACTATCGATACTCACATCAAAGTTAGGGAGTGGATACAGCAAGAGATCGTGCATAGGTGAGAAAGCCTACTTACAATTACTTTAACATGACGAACAGATTTTGATATTTAAACCCATTTAAAAACATAACTGAGGAATGTTCGTACCTAAGTTGTCAAATTCTTAAATAGGTCAGCCCGGATTACATGTTGGTACGAGTACCATACCGAAAAGCCGTTACCACTTCTGATTCTCAATTCTCTTCGAGAGTGCTCACCTTTGCAAATCCGTCGATTACAGCTACTTTGAGCTCAGCTCATTCAGGGCTTCGAACGATGATCCAATTAGTGACTGCACTTAGAGAGTCTTGCCTTTGCCTTGTCTAAGATGGTATTGTTCACGTTTCAACAAAGTGGAAATCGTTCCTTTTTTGTACGTAACGATAAAATCTTCTTTATGTCGGCGTATACTCTTTGATTTCTTCTCAAGCGATCGGTACTCGATCAAGCCTATGAATATTGAACTCATCTTTCCAGAGAAATGTTTTGGTTAATCGATTCGTTGTTGCTCTTCGTGATTCTTCAACCCACCTTTCGTACACGCTGCCTTTGTCAAAGAGAGCTATCGGAAATTCCAATATCGAAAGCTTTCGTCGTTTTCTTTGCTAAGGGGTAAAAAGCTCTACAGCCAACGTGGCTTTATAGTAGACTCATGTTCACGTTTAACATCAATGTTTTAATAATCGTAGGACTGCTCTTTACAAGGTCATCATTTAATCAGCATCAGGGATGTTACTCTCGTATCTATTAAAAGCATGTATTCTGTCTTAGTAGGTAACTTGCGTCTTTTCATTATCTTATGAAAGTACGTTCGAAATTATTTTAGGAAAGTAAGTGCATTTCCACTCGTTTTCCTTCCACGATTATTACTCGGCCTGAAGAAGTACGGATTCTCCGTTACACGCCAATGAATAGAACGCGGGCTTTTCATTTTGTTTATACGAGATATTCTATATATATATATGTATGTACTTGAAGATTTGGAGCATGAAGATGATGTTCTCTCTCTCTCACATTCTAGTTCGGACTTGTGCACGCTCTACGTGATGTTTTAAAAGGAGTGCCGCATTCAGAACGTAGCGATGCTTCCTGTAAGAGCGGTTTTGTTTCTCACCTTCCTTCTACAACGCCGACGTGTTCTCTTCTTTTTTTTTCTTTTTTTTTGGTTAAATTTGAAGGAATAAAAGGATAGCATTATTTTCATAAAACGTTCTTCGCAAAAGCCAGAGAAGGCGGAGAGACAGAAGGATCGTATTCTGTAGGGTGTACACCGAGTTCTTTGATTATACCACCAAGTGCTTGTTTTGATGATCTTCCCTCGAATTTGTAGAAAGAACTGAAATAATTGTTAGAGTTTCGGACCAGGCTGGTATTCTTTTTTTTTTATTCAAAACATTCCTGATGATTCTTTTTCTTATGTTGCCAAAGGTGTTCGCCCAGGTTTTTACGAAAAACGAGGGAGACACTGGCGAAGGAGCACCAAGCGAAATTAACGAAGCAAGAGGAAGAGGAGAAGTGGCGATTGGAGGAGGAAGCATTAAAGGGTAGAAAAGAGGAACCGATATATGACGAGAGTCCAACGATCGTGGTACGACCCGGCAAGAAATCGAAGGTGCCGAAGGTATCAGTGGCTATCGACGCGACACCAGCGACGAGGACCGACTCGGTTTTGAATCAAGTACCAATCGAATTGTCGAGGAAGGAGGAAAGCCATCTCGAGAGGATCGATCAGTCGTCCTTCGACTATCCCCTATCCGAGGGCACCCAATTCCAGATGACACCTCAGGTTGTGGTGATAGAACATCATCATTCGAGGAGCGACCCACTACCGATGGAGAACGTCTTGAGGAGCATGAAACCGAATTTCTCGAGCCCGCGAATCTACGAATCGGATTCTGGGAGCGCAAGCAGCCTCTACGCCAAGATCAATCCCAAGTCGAAATCACGGCTTCCTCGATCGAACCTTGAAAGGAGCGACGAGACCGTCGAGGTGAAGACTTCGGAGAATACGGACGATCGAACTACTCCGTTCGAAGAGATTTACGTCAAATCGACGAAATTGACGACTTTTGGTACCGGGAGCGCTCCCTGTGACGTAAACGTGACGTGCAGGGAGCCCACAGTTGAAAGGGAATGCGTCAGTCCTGAAGAAGCGCTTCGGACGATCAAACGACGAAATTATCCGAAGGTACTACCGGATATTGAGAAGAGACGGTCACTTCCTGTACCCTCCACACTTTTCCTCCCGAAGCAACATGGGAATTCTTTAAGAGGATACAAAGGGGCTCTACCTAGCCCGGTGTCGGGACAACCACCGCTACCGCCGCCGAGAATCTCTGGTACGTCGAAGAGCATGGAATTCGTTGAAGAAAAGGAAAACCACTGCGAGGAGGAAGCGGTTACTAGTGATCTTCACATAGGACCGTTGACCAAACGACAGGATTGTTCCGCCAGGAACAATTCCGACCCTAGCATCATAGATTCGATTGAAGGAAACATGATCAGCAGCGTTCATTCTGCTGGTGGAAGTGTCGACACGATTTACACGCATCCAAGGTGTCCAGTACACAGTGGACCTTACACCTTCTCATCGAATCCACAGATACTCGACAAGGATATTGGAAGTCCTAAGAAAGACTTGATCGAAGCAGGGATAGGCAATCCTAATTGGTACAAACCTGTATCGAAGGAAGGCAAACTAGTACCGGCAATGTCACTGGCATCCTCGGAACCGCGAATCGTGATCACTCCTAGGGAGCCGGAGAAGCGGTTGCTTGGTGTGGCTAACACAAATTGGGATAGAGCGGGCGAGCCGAAGATTGTGATCACACCGAGAGTGGTTAATCTTCTAGGGCAGGCCAATCAAGATCTTTGTCAAACTATAACCAATATAGGAGATACTTGTTCCAGTGAAATCCCGTCTCCATCGAAACCATATGCCATGGATTCTGGATCATCCGAACGATTAGAGTTCAACTCAGGCAGTAGTAGCAACTTGATCAGTTCGAAGGATGAGCGAAAGGAGCCTCGTATCATCATAACCGCTGGTGATCCGAAAACGAATGCTGGTACAAATCCAAAGCAACCAAAGATCATCATAAAACCTACGACTAGTTTTCAGAAGAATAGAGATCAAAGAAACATACCAAAGATCTCGGCTATACCGTTGGTCGAACGACAGAATTGTCAGAACGTTGAAAGGGATAAGATACTAGAACGAAAGGAAAGCAGGTCTGGTGAAAGACCACCCTTAAGGGAAAAGCCAAAAGTCACGAGGATCCCATCCTTTTCCAAACGAAGAGACGAGTTACCTGTAAGTACAGAGAAGCCGGTGCCTCAGGTGTATCTTGAGAAAACAGAAATTGTACAAAGAGTTGAAGCTGTACCTAATAAAATTGTGAACGCCAATCACCCACAAGATAACAAGTCGGGTATACCTACCCTTCAGAAGAAGGATAGCGAAAAATCATCATCCGTCACTTGTGAAGACTCCAATGGCTTCCCAACTGGAACAGTTAAGAGAAAACCTTCGATTAAGAAATAATCAATGGACTACTTGTTTTGACCCCTTTTGTGATGCAAAGCAAGAACATTCTACAAAAAAGCCTTTTTTTCGTTTCGATATTTCTCTAGATGTCCTAAGGACAAGGTCTCAGCGAATTTCGCAGACCGATCTGCATTTTTCTTGTACCACTGCAGACCGGCTGCTCAGAAAAAGAAGGTGGAATCAGCAGATCGAACGTCGAGCTGGTGTTCGCTTCTTTCCTCTTAGCGACTTCAAGAAGGGAAACTGATCTATCGGAATCATTCGTTGAAACCTTAAGTCGACGTTCGAAGTAACCCTGAAAAGATTCGCTTCGGTGCATGCTAAAGTAACGAAAGCATCTTCTTATTCGAGGGAACGTCGGGATTGGACGGGCCAATAGGAGAGATTGAAAAATCCTCGAAGAAGGACTGATTCAGATTTCAAGCGACGCAACGCGAACGAATTCCATTAAAAGGAAACTAGAAAGCTAGGGATGAGGAACTATCCTGCGTGATTGCTACCTGCTGCAGGTCTGGGTATAGTTGTTAACTCGTATGGTTCATCGGGACTGCCTGTAAAAGATTAAAGCTAGCTACTCCGAAGAGTTCAACGTATGTATGTGGTTTTAAAAGAACTCTGCGAAACTTTTATTACGACGTATTAGATTATTACACTTCTTTTTTTTTATACGGAAGAGAAATCATTTTTTTTTAGACGGTCTTTGACGACTCTCGACGGTTTTTTACGAATTCTCGAGGCAATTATTATTATAGTTTTTCTTCAATATCGTGAGAAATGTAGAATTGCTTGTTGTTTAATACTTAATTTAATAATAATATTTTTAAGGTATTATCAAAGTAAGAAATTGTATAAATGATAAAAGTATGGATGATGCTATAGTGTAAGTGTAGTAATGTGAGTGTATCAGAAATCAAAAGTATTCGAGAAGACACACAAGTCCAAGGAAAAGTTTCGAAAGCAATTTATTGAATTTCACCAAAGTCCTGGAATAGAATATTAAGTGTATACCTGATTTTATAATTGTATTATATTACATACATATGTAACATATGTGACTGTTCTGTCTGGCTTATCAATAATATCTGCCACCTAGATTTTTGTATCTGACTTTCTGTAAGAATAAGAAATAAAATAATTTTCTTACTTTTGCAGTAGAAACGATGCCATGAAAAAATTTTAATTTTTTTTTGCAAAAGCCAATCTATATTAAAGTAAAATCTTATAATAATGTAAAAGAAGGTCTGTAAGTCATATGACATTCGTGCCCGTCGGGGATAACGGAAGAGGGTGACAAAGTCGAGTATTTCGAGTACTCCGAACGTAGGTGGTTGATTTTCGGAATTTCCGCTTATATTGCTCGCGAATCCAATTGATTTTCAAACTTCTCCCGAAGCAATACGTTTTCTCTTTCCTATTCCATAATCCTTGACGAAACGAGAATGTGTGTGTGGGAGAGAGAAAGGGTGGTTGGAAAGTGGGAAAGAGGGTGGCAAGAAAAAAGGCAATTTTCTCGACGAGAATACAGCGTAGCCTTTCGAAGCACGTCACGTCATCGCGACTTTTTTCAGTTTGCTGTTTTCCTTCGATTTCAATTCAACGCTACATTCAACATTCGTTCTTGCACGTACGTAAAGACAACGTACACACTACGGGACATTGTTTCCCGATTATCGTCGTGTGCTAACGCAAACACGAGCTCGCTTTTGACATTTTCCAATTCTTTGACGAGTATTATTTCGTATCATTGAAAAGAAAAACGTTCAAAGTTCATTGCTTTTATTACTTTATTAGCACAGATCTTCAATAATTAAAATTGTCAGTAGGTACATGCGTACAAGCGACACGATACAATTAAGTGCAAAATCATAAACTATGCATTTTGAAGTTCCAATAACGATTTCTAGTTTCTTCCTTCCGTGTTTTTTTTTGTTTTTTTGTTTTTTTCTTCGACTTGTTCAGATTGCCAGGGTAACGAGAAGAGAAAGAACGCTTAATTGGACCATCACCAACTCTATTTTTTTGCTCTCTCGTATTCTCTACGTCTAGTCCGATCGAAGGGAGAATTTAGATTTCGAAAGGCCAACGTGCCAGAATACATGCACATATGTATCGTATGTGTATATAGTACATGTGGTGCATGTACGGATATTGCTGCAATAAACCATACGTATGTACCTGGCGATGAAAATAATTGGATACAAGTGAATCGCTGACGTTTACAGGGTCCTTCATCGTTCTAAATACAAGCAAATAGTCGGTCTACCATCATGCCGGTATCTACAGGGTGTACATAGATCGTTCTACATATTGTGATCGCTCGAAGATCACCAACGAGTGTGATTTCGAATGATGGATCAGGATCTTCGATCTTCAGGACTGAATTTTGTAATTCTTCAAAAAATTTCATTCGTAAAATGTTTAATAAAAAAAAACTTGTACTTATATTTTATACATTCGTGTTCATTTTAATAAAAAATGAACACGAAGTGAAAATTTTTACGATCTCACACCGCAGTCGTGATTTTATTTCGTCCGAAATATTTATGAAACTATGAATCTTCTCTCGCTGCAATATTTAAACGTTACATTCCACAGAATTCAATTAAAATATCCTCGGACGAGTAGATTCGAATATCTTTAGAACGTGGCGTGAATTCGTTTAGCGATATTATGAAGATATTATAAGTTAGGTGAAATGAGATTAGTACTTGATGAGATAATAAGGTAGACGAGTGATAAAACGTTTAAACTTTACCGGCAGTCGACAAATAAATTATTATTGATTATAAATCATAGTATTAAAAAGTATTGAATATCACTCAATTGAGACGGCGTTAAAAAAAATATTATATCGGTATAAACAAAAAGAGAGACGCGCGAACGCTCGTCATGTTTTTTTACATTTTTCACGTTACGCCACATACGTGTGCGATATATACATACGAATGCAAATGCGCACCTGTACATTTCCGGGTGGCAAAAGCCATAAGTTTTTCCACGGGTTACCCAAATCGTTTTCATGACGCACGACTCGCGGCCTCGTTTCCCGAGACCGCGCGTGTTCGCCAGAGAGAAAAGAATTACCATTGGTGTAAACACGCATCTGTTTCCCAAATACTACTCTGTCCGCCATTATTCATACCCTTACTCTATTTCAATGCATTACGAACGTCGAAAGAGATCCACGTATTCGATTTCGATCAGTGGTATGTTTTACGGTATCGTAAAATAATAACAAAATAATATATGTTTCGTTAACGTTATTTTGTAAGTACTTTATAAAAATAATCATATATTTGACTTCCTTTTTTAAATAGCTTTTGTAGGTTTATGCATCGGCCAGTCTCGTAGTATTATAATTCTCCCGGTAACATTAATTCGATAAACATTATTAATTCGATAAATATTATTAATTCAATAAATATTATTAATTAAAGGAAGTACTGTAAATGTGAGCCGAAGTTAATACCGTTAACAAATTCAATCGATGTTTACAGTAAAAGGATTTGACAGGCTTTGACGAACATTGCCAGCCGATTACTCTCTCTGCTAATGCTAATTCCATTCAGGATATATGGAACATAGTAAAGTTTGTTTTGTGTTATAACAATCAGATTTGTCATACAAAAATTGATATTATTCAACTTTCCTGTTCCTCTAGCGATATTTTCGCCAACTATTCATTGTTATTTTTTTCACAAAAAGAGTTTCTTGCTTTTATCGATCGAACAAAATGGGCCATGCAAACGTTTGCATTGATATCGACGGTAGAAAATAAAATGGAGGAGAATAAAGACGACCACGTGATGCTGGTAATTGTAATGTCATTTCAAAAAGAGGACCCGTATAATCTTGTTGTCTCTGGCCTCAACAGAAAAATCCACCTCCAACCCCCCAACCCTCTCCCTACCTCACCTCACTTCGCCGCTACCTCAGTATTGCCTTTGACGGTTATCTGACGTTTATTAAGTTTTTTATCCGTCGCTAAAACCCGCTCTCTGCCTCTCCCTCTCTCTCACTCACTAACTCTGGCACTCTCTCTGTCTTTTTCCCTTCTTTCTTTGAGAATGTATTTAATTACCTTTTTTTTCTCTTAATGGTAGCTCGCGGTTATATCTCATTTGGCTGGGCTGGGCCATAAGTTTCGGCTTCTAAGCGACAAGAACGTTTATTAAAACTTCCTCGTCCGTGGCACGAATTAAGCGCGTTTCGCGCCCAAAGATATTCCAACTTCTGAGATTATATCTGTTTAAAAATATAGGTCGAATCGCGGAACAAGATCTACTTACAATTAATTTATTTTAACATTCAACAAGTCTGCTAAACAATTATAACTTTGTTCTATAACGACCGATAGATAATTCAAATAATGTTAAATAAAAAAATGATCGTCTGAGTTGACCGATGACAGAAATGTTCAAGTTGGGATAACTGGAGCTAACTCTAATAGGGAACAGAATTATTTCATTCGGAACGAACGACATTGACACTGAGTAGACGTCTAAACGTTGTATCTGTTTAGATTAGCGAACGGCGTCGTGCACATGCGGTTATCTCTGATAGCTCCCGGGTGATGTTGAACGATTGTCTACGTGCCCACCCATAACGTATAAATATTATTTCATGCTATTGTCTGTGTCTACTCTGATGGACGATATATCCTATAAGTGGTGTTAAGATTTTTACATATAAAATTGTATCATACACTTTCTGACGTAGGTAATACTAGGAATATGTTAACGATTAAAGGATGCGAGTAAAATGCAAAAACCACCCACCTACCCTCCCAGCCTGAGAAACTTATCATCTCACTTCGGACACGTTGAAAGCCGACGAGTGCATAATCCCGCATTCTCGGTCTGAACCAATTAATAAATTTGTACCGGGTGGCTGCCCGTAGGACAAAGTGGCTCTGTCTATTTCAGGAGGAGCCCCCATTGTTTCCAAGACAATGAGCGAGCTACTTGGCAGTTAGACTACATTGTGCTGTCCGAAGGGCCTGCAGTACACTCCGAGACCGAGATGTCAGATTAATTAGATTTCGAAGTGGATGTATCTATGAGAGGTTTCTTGTAACACTCGAGGACTTCGTCTCACTGGCTCCTTCTTTCAATCTTCAATTCGCTAGGAAGTCTCCGTGAATCCTCGTGAATTAAACGGAACAACGTTGGATGTTCTTTTCTGGACAACTAGACGTAGTATTATACAATATAGGAACAAGCTACACATTTTATAACTAGGAAACTAGGTACTATAATATATTCCGATAGGTCTAGCGTGTTTCATAAAGTCAAAAATAATGTTTAAATTAACATAAACGAAGCATTAACATTTTTAAAATCATTTTTTAAGAAAACAAACCACTTACATCCAAGCTTCTAGTATCTCAAAGGAATCTCACCCAAAGACAAAATTTACCAACGAACCACCTTTGAATTTAACATTTCCGTTTCTGATTCAAGTTCTCTATGTTATGGACTCAAAGCATCGATCGTTCGTTTCTAGCTCGATCGATCGAATCCAGCAACGATAGACGAGTATATGCTTTCGGCCGAATTCTCTCTGCTGGCGTGCCAGATCGATCTCGCTTTCACGCCTTGCTATTTCGCCCGTGTAGCATAAAGGTCGAAGCGCAGGCAATTGCGCGGTACGTAAACGTTCCACGGCTATAGTATGTATATGGCCGTTCGCTGGCTAACAAGCACGCCCATAGGAGCGCGTCTAACGAAATCTGTCGACGATGTCTAATTAGACGGGAACGCCCGAAAGCGAGTTTACTGCACCGTTTAATGATGCACCTTACGTATGCCGTCTTCCTTTGTCCTTTCGCATTCGTTTTACACTTTGAATGTCCTTATCAGAAATTTATAAACGATTACAAAATTTGTTAATGAATTTTCTATAATCCCAGACTCATTAAATTTCGTCCTGACAAAATTGTAGATTTTTGGAAAACGCTGATAAAATTTTTTCTTTCTGCGACCTGTTAAGTCAGATAAAATTAATAAAAAAAATTGTATTTCGTAATTACAAATATTTAACAGCCACTGCGTACCTTCCTAGATTTCTTTTATCCAAGCTATCAGAGGGTCTTTGGAACATCTTGGAAACTTCGAACGTCACGGCGGTCCAATTTATTGTATCTCTATCACGTTTCCACGCAATCACGACGCTTCCATCTTCGTGTCTTCCATCTGCGCCGTGGTAGTCGATGAACGACCCTAGATTCGTACCTTCATCTTTCATCGACGATATTCGCGATCTTCGTGCCTGTACAGAAAATCGTGTTCTCTCCATTCCCCTTTCCACCCTCATCACCGAGCTACATATACCAGTGTGTGTATACAATATAAACCTATAAAGTGGTAGCAGGCTTTACTCATTTTAGAGATCGTAAAATTTTACAGGCGAATGAGAACGACCTAAAACTTTATTATATCGTATATATTTATTAATTAATATCCGATAGAGCAAATTCAAATATTCAGCAAAGAGTTCAGATATATATATATATAAGATTTCCTCGAAATAAGTTGGAACCTATCCGGAAGCGTTGAACAATATTACATTCAAGAATCCTCGGATTAGAATAGATTCTTTAAAAAGGAGAGAAAGGTATGAACGAACGTATTCACGCAACAGGTGCGCTTCGCGTAGGTGCTCACAAGGAGAGGATCAGGAAGATATCGAGAGAAATATCGCTTAATATAAGATCGACACGAGTATCGTGTCGTGCTTCTCGATGCGTTGCGAGCATCAGCTTTTAACGATATTGTACGACCATTTCTAGCAGTTGAACGTGTGATCATTTAATATGTAGCTCATCCCTTTTTTATCAGTTTAAATAAAACTTAGATTTTTAATTAAAATCAAGCAGCAAAACAATCGTGTAAATGTCATAAATAATTAACTATTCTAACAAACGCAGCAATTAACTACCGAAAGAAATCGTAGCGATATAGAAGTTAACATGTTCGGCACGTATCAGAAAACAACGCACAACAAAACGAGGGAACGAAGTTAGGTATTGCGGTCACCGTTCAGCTCCTGCTAATCGGTCCGAGACGAAAAAGCGCAACGGACGATGCAAAGGAAGGCAGAAGCGGTACAGAGGCTGGGGGTTCGGTTAAACGAGCGACGATAATTCGCAGCCAGTGGTTGGGAGATCTAATTGCGAACGGCCGAACCTGTACTATATACATGTGGGTGGAACAATATATCTCGCTCGAGATAGACGCCAATTAGCGTGGACATAATCGAATAGTATCTACACACGCGTAGTCCTTTCACATGTACCTACATACGTACGGTGTACGTTGCATGTGAGAATGTATGACGAGGATGTAAAGTGTAAGTAATTTGGGGTATGTAAGGATTTGTGATGAATGAACGGATGTATGTAGAAGGAAAGTATGAATGCAAGCTTTATTGGGTTATCGTGTTAAAGTTAAAGAGATTAACGAGATTTTACGTTAGTTCTTAACGATACCGCCTGCAAAGTAATTATGTATGTTTGTAAAAAATGTTGCCTTGCTCTTCAACATACTCGAAGCCACATCGTCCGTCAGCGAAGCTTCCGAAAAATCATCTCCACGCTATTCACCAAATAGCCATATTTGTTTTAGTTACGCACACACTCATGCGCGTATAGAAATTTGACGAACGACTGTTCGAAATGAAAGCTTTTCGCTTTGGCGACCGCGTGAAAACGTCTGTCGATTCCGTTGACACAATGATATCTCCTACGAATTTACAGTAATTTCTTTTAAACCTTCGATATTGGATGTTTCGAACGGTATAGACGTATGTATGTATGTATGTATAACATTTCTATCTAGGTTTATGGACGGATGACCTAGGAATCCATTCGTTTAAAAGCTTTTCCTGTAGCTTTTTATTTTATATATTTTATATTCCCACGTTTTATCCCCACGCAAGACGTGAGTAGTTATTTAGGCTTTTTATTTTCTTCGTTTTAGGTATTTTATGTAGTTTTTTTTATCGTTAACATTTATTCAATTGAAGGGTTTCAGTCAGCGGGAGCTGTGCAAGCTTCAGATTTAATTTTCCTTTCTTTATTTAATACAAAAGAACATTTTCCTCCTACTTACGTGATTTCCTACAAATTAGACCTTATTTTCTCTGAAACGCGAGAAGTGAATACCTACGTCACTCCGAGCTAACACATTTTCTTGCTCACCTCAAGTAGCACGGTGCATCGTAAAAGTCTGTCCCGTTTTTCGGGGTAAGTGTACTTTGAGTACCACCCTTACGTCAGAAGGTATCCGCAGATACGGCTAGATGGATACTGCTTCTAGGGGTTAAACCTCCAATGAAATTCCTTACGTGAATAATTTTCGTCTTTTGTGACTCTCGATCGACCCACTCTTCCATCTTCATATTAGGAATTTTATTTATTTATTTATTTATTTT
>JAIFRP010000002.1:5017825-5033848 GCA_032403825.1 Odynerus spinipes | reverse complement strand
GTGTAATTTGTAAAAATGTATATATAACAAGTTAAAACGAATGCGATTTTTTGTCCCTTCTGCAAAAGAAAAGAGAAAGAATGGAACGTCGACTACGCGAGTTTTGGGAATACGAGAATTACGAAGAAGTGTCGAACAACAGGTGGGAACATGCTGGATTAAGGGAAAAAATGGAAGAAAATTTATTTCATGGTGGGATTTGTGGTGTTTCTGGAATTTTAACGAGAGGGTTAACCCTTCAACATTTCGAGGGCTCTGGAATTCTTTTTGGGGAAGTTAATTTTTCTAGACGCACAGATCGCTGCTTCATTTTCTTTCTTTTTCTATTGATTTTTAATCATTAAAAATTTATTTCACATATTTTTCCTAAACCGAAATTCTCGTTTGAGCGAAATCGTTGACTCACCCTGTACGCACATACACGTATACGGATACGGGTAGTTCAAAAATTCATTGCCGATCGATTAAAAAATAAAGTTCGAACGTGCAAAAAGAGTGCATGTGTGTGAGAGAGACAGAGACAAGGGGGAGGTAAAAGCTCTCATTTACGAGCATATTTAGCCGCGAAGCTTCGGCGTAAAGAGCTACCGAAAACATCTGCCGAAATTGGACCAGCCAATTAGTAGTCGGGTCGTAAACCTCTTCAGAGACACTTCAATTTTCAACGCCGGTAGTAGCTCGAGTAACTTCGTTCTTTGTGACGTCAGTCACGACCGAGTGACTTTTCGTAGAATGGAATTCAACGAAGTTCATTCCTCGCATTATTTGGAATCGTTAAAATTTATTACAAAATTCATCATTATTCGTCGTTATAAAATTATTGTTTTTTTATTTAGGTTTATTTAAAAAAGCGAGAAAAAGAGGTATAGAAAAGGAAAATGTTACTGTTTTGTTTGTTCTGTGCCGACGTCGTCTAGGATAGAGTGAAAGTCACTAAAAAATTTTCTTCTGTTGGCAGAACTGAATCGATAGCGTCTATCCTTTTCTTCGCGCGATCTCGCGGAGTTTGCGCAATGAGCGCTAAGCGTGAGCCTCGGAGCTTGCAGACGCTTCAGCTTGCGAGACCGGGCTAAGCTCGAGGCAGGGTGCGTCAACGCGTGATCAACGAGCACTACATTCATCATCCTTTAGGATATTGTTCTTATATTTTTTTTATATCTTTTTTTCACTTGTATTTTGGTATACTAACACTTTAGAAATAATTGTTTACCTCGGCTACGTAAATTAATTATATTATATAATATGAAACATTTTTTAATTTTTTAATCAAGGATTCAATTTTATATTTCGGAATATCCTGCAGACATTTGAAACAATGAAACTCTCAAGTGCATCAAGGACGTTTTATTAAATTATAAAATGTGGACGTACGATTCTCAAAAAGTTCTTTACAAAAATGTACCATTACGAGGATACTCGAGATCCTCTCACACATTTTTTTCCCTTGCAGATATTTTATAAAAACTCACGAATTTACAGATTAACTTAAATACAAAAACGCATTAATAGTGTCGATTTCGAGAAATTGAGGGAATGGCTTTTCAGAAAGACTCGACTTTAATCTGAGACGATTGCTTTAATCCTAGATGAACGTTGGACTTCTCGCGCACTCGATATTCTTTCTACCGTTGAATATTCAAAAGAGAGAAAGCGAGAGAGAAAGAGTGCAAGAAATCGTCTCGCTAAAAATTACCGGAATTTTTTTATTAAAATCGTCCCGGTTGTCTCCGCCGTCGAAAGAAATTCATAATACAGCCAATTCGCCATTTTATTTCATACGCATGTATTCGAGGTTTTGCTCGCAAGAGGATACGTTAGTTTAAAAACGCGACTTTTAAGTAAAGATATGGGTACCCGTCTCTCCTATCGGTTTTCTTCATTTTATTTTACCTTTAGGCAAAGCGTGTTTTCTATATGTACTCCCGTAGAAAATCCATTGAAGGGGAACGTGCCTCGCCTATGCACGACGTTAAATTGAGACCCGTACGCAAGTACTGCGAGCTTATCATACGAATACAAGTATATATACGTACATATGGTATGTACAGGGTGACGCGTTTATATACCCCGAATGTCTTTGTTGTTTGCGAGTAAACGAAAGTTATTTGCAAAAGAAAAATGATTTGGAGATATTTTTGTTCTATCTTTCTATGATTAGGCTCGGTTTATTTTAAATATATACTGGCATAATCAAGTATGACGTAATATAGAGCGCTGATACTTATTTATTATTAAAAATATTAATACGTATATACAATTGAGTACATTTCACATAGTTTCAGTAATATTCGTGGTTACATATATCTTAAAAAATTAATTCATATAAAAAAATTCAGAAAATAGTGAAGAAAGCACATGTTAAGCATAAAATTTCACTTTCAAATACTGCACCGTTCAAAACTTCAGTCCGCCACCGTCAAGGTCCGTGCACGACACATTGCCCTCCATCGATAAGTACATCTCCGTCTCGCAGCATCACCAGTTCAGCGGATACGCACCTGCTAAAATCGATTGCACCCTCATCCGTTCGCATACGTCTGTCTCTTTTTCATTTATACTTGCCACCAAAGCACTCCCTTCTGTCAGCCTCAAAAATAAATATGCGCACTTGGACACGAACGGAAGGATAAACTTGAAAGATGACGTCACTAGTGAACTTGACCAAAAGAAGAAAGAAACAGAATGGTATGGAAAAGATGGGAGAAATAAATGTCGTCACTTCGAATATAAGCTCGTGATGCGAAAGCTCGAGCTTTCGCAACGAGCTTTACCCATCGTACGTATCACGTATCTCGTCAGGATTCTCACAGCATCCCTGGTCCAGCGGACACGCACGCCGGCCGAAGTGTAAGCCGCAGAATCGACCGTGGCGCGCTCGGCACGATAGGCGGAGAAAGGGGTGGGGGGCGTTGTCGAGCCGGGGGTGGCCAGTGGAGTCTCTGGCGTCGCGGTGCGCGAGAGCTTGCGGAGCTTTTCATTCCGGTGCCGTAGTTCGTCTCGCGAGCTTCGAGGCGCCGTTCGGGCTCGCCTGTGCTGCTCCTTTTCTCGGTCCTCCCTCCTCTCTATTTTTCTCTTTCACGCGTACACGTTTTCTGTCTGTTTATCTCTCTCTCTCTCTCTCTCTCTCTCTCTCTCTCTCTCTCTCTCTCTTTCTCTGCTTTCGTGTTTTTCGTGTCGCGTGTTTCGCGTGTTCTCGTGCGTGCATTCGTGCGTAGATCTCAGTGCTCGGCAGTGTTTCATCTCGTGTTGTCACGTGTGTGTCGAAGAGTCCTCGTATTCCGGCTAATTTCATTCTCGCTCGTGAGAAAAAAGTCTGTTAACGCGGCGGAGTCTGTTTACGCGGAGCAACGATGGATCGGACGAGACTGAAGCCGATCGAGGAACCTTGCACGCCCCCTGTTCAGATCCGATAGCTTTTTAGATCGGTGTTATTTAGATCGACGAGCTGGCTCTGCCGAGAGTCACTTGGTTATGATCGTGAATCTTTCACGAGACGCTACCAGGAGTTCTAGGAAGAGACCCACGTCGCGATGGATTTTACGTACGAACGGACGGTGATCGGCTAGTGTGAAAATACCTACGAGAGAGTGTTCTGATTGTCCTGGATATGCGACGACCGAGCTGTGCAAGTTCGCGAGTGTCGTCCCGGTATCTCGTTCAGTGCCGTCACCGTTCTTGTTGGTGGTGATGTTGATGTTGATGTAAGTTAACGTACAAGACGAAACGTGCGATCGTCGGATGGCGCCGTGTTCGAATCCTGTGAGTTTTCGTGACAAGGACAGCGTCAGTGGTCTCCGTGGACACGGTCAGGTGAGTTTCCTTCTGTTTCTTTTACTATTACGCATACTTGTGGGAAAGATCCAGCTCGCGGTGGGATTAGCCTGCCGCGACCTCGCAAATTATGATTTATGGCTGGTGCGAAAGAAAATATTCGGAATTTATCGTTCTGCGTCGTCTATGCTTAATGCAGCGAAGCCGACGACAGTGATGGATACGACCGCCGGGGCTCGTTTCGGCTAAAACTTTCAGCGAGTCCACGCGAAAACTGATTTCGGTGTCATAAAAGTGGGACCTTTCACCTGATCTTCGCATAACCTTTGTAATTCTTTCCCTGTTTCTCGTGTTCCACTCCTAATTTCGTACTTCTTTACAGCGTTGACCTAGAACTGCATTTTTACGTAAACGTCAGTTTTAACACAAATAGGAAATCCATAGCATTCAACGAGTAGGAACATTCATTATTAAAACCCACCAATAAATCTTCTTCATTCGTCCTAATCAGAAGCAACGTATTTCTCGCAATACAACCCGCAATTATTATTTCTACCATATTATTTCCCCTGCCAGCGATCAGCTTGCGTTATTGAAAATTAATCGCAGATGCTAATGAAATCCTTCTATTCCGTACACGCGCGTACGCTCGTTCGAACATCCCGTACAGGCGTGGATATTACGCAGAAACGTTTCGCGATCACGCGGGGCGCGGTGTGTTAACCTCGGACGTACCAATAATTTGCATAAATCAGCAAGAAAATTCGCGCGTACGTGATCACGGACATCGCGCGGCGTTGATGCCGGCGCGGCACGATTTACGCGGCAATTATGTTAATTCTAGGGAAAAATCCTGATACACCGCTCGCTAATGAACTACGCTCGCGAATTTCGAATAATTTAGAATAATAGTCGTCTTATAAAGCAAGCGGTTGGAGAGTTGGCTTGGCTAGATCAAAACCATCGGAGAAGTTACGGCCGGTTTTAATTAGAATCTAATGAAAGCACGGCTTTCGATCGATCTACGGTAACACAGTGTGTCGGTTGCTCGAGTGAATGTGAAATTGCCTTTCGAACGTGTATCTTTAATCGCCTCGGTCTACACTCCTGTGAGTTTGGCGTTCGGAACTGTGTCGTTAGACTCTCAAAAGCGATTTATGAGTCTATCAAATATTCGATCGATGCAATCAACGGGGTACCTCTGAAAGATTAGGACTGCAAAGTGATAAATGGTAGGAGCGTGGTCGGAACGTGCCCAAAATGTGGTGAAAGTGTGGTGAGATTGTGGTCGGTGGGTTACTCAAATGGGAACTTCATTTTCTACAATCGCTTCGAATGCTAAACTACTTTCCGTTTTTTTCAATCGAACCACGCGAAGTTTTTCTATCGCGTCGGTACGACACGGTTCCGTCGCTACCTGGTAGATACTGTAAAAACGGAATCAATAGGAGCCAATGAAAAAGAAACGTAACGCAATCAACGTAACGCAGTCGTAGCTCGATGAAACAGGGAGTATCGTAAAGGTCTGGGTTAGTTCTGCTAAAGGAAATCGATATCGAGTTCGCGCATCGGAAATTATGAAACGTAAACGCGTCCAAGATACAGTAACCGGTGACCTCGACGCGGCTTGGACACCAAACTACCTCGACCGTTGCGCCGTGAGCAATCAGAATGGAAAATCGATGTGTATTCTAACGCTATCATCGAATAGGCGAATGTTACCTTAATGCTTAATGACACCCTATTACCTCGGCTAGAATTTTTATGACCAATTTCGTGTTTAATCAATAATTGCCCTTTTCATTTACTGTCTGACCATCACGGCTTGCTATCACTCAAAGTCATCGTTACTGCGTTAATTTTCACGTTTAGTTGATTGTAAATCATTCCATAAATAATAATACACAAGGTTCTGTAAATTATTCGATTTTGTAGAGTATTCAGAAATTCCTCGACTAGATTAAATGCATCGTATAAGCACACGCCTGACCAATAATCGAGTTTATCACTTATTAGAGGTGGCTGACTAGTATCGAACTAAATCTACTAGTTTTAATCCGTAAGTTTCCAATATAAAGTTGTAGAATTCTATGTAGTATATAAAGTTATCATCGAAAATGCATCATATGCATCTCGTAGGAACATGTTTGGTGCTTTGTAACGAATCACGAGGGAAGCAATATGCATCGCAAAATAGATGGCAGGAGTAAAGGGTGGAAAACGAGGGAAAGTTGGCTGAACTATGATTACGGGAGAAGGAAGTTGGGAAAAGTGATATTTTCCAGCGCATCTTTTCGATTTCTTTTTTTTCTTCTCTTGACCTACCTCTTCATCGTTAAGCATGATTCTTGAGATAGCCTTCATTCGTTACGCGATCGTGGCAATAACGATTAACGAATTGTGTAACTATAGAAAATCGTATATTTATCAGATTTTAATTTAAACACCGGGCGAATGCTATTCCGAACGAAAGATTGATCATGGGTATTCTTTTACTAACCGATCAGGCGATACTCGTACGTACATAGATACATATATACAATGAATAATACAATTTGGTTATGAGCCCGTTTGTTCGCCCTTAATTTTATTCGCTCTCATTTATTACATTATTTTCGGATTGCATCGATCGATCCTACGAATTAAATGTTTCCGCTACGCTCGTTCACTCGCGATTCTGCGACGATTACTTTATAAAAAGAGAGAAAAGCGCGTGTCGAAAACAAATAAAACCCTTTTCCAACAATCGCCATACATTTTAATCTTTTTCTTTTTTTTTTTTGTAACTCGACTATAAAGTTTAATTAAATCCATAAGTTACAGCAGAGCCGATAACGTAATCATCGATACGCCTGAACGGATTATTTATTCATAAATAATATCTCTACGAATTTCAGGACACGTCTACTATCAATTTAATAAATTCATCGAAGATAGAGAGAACGTGATTTAAAAATACGAAGATATTCGTGCTTGAATATTACGAATTTCCGAAACCGAGGAGAAATCATCCAAACATAGAGACTATCCATACACATGGGGATTATCACGCAAACGTGCGACGTCTTTATCCCTTTCCCTTTTCACGCGGCCTACATCCAGTCGTTATTCGTGGCAGCGTTCAAGGAGGTATCCTACTTTGCGTTTCTACTCGGTGGGAACGTATTTCATCAAAAGTTGCGCCTTTGGCGTCGTCCAATCCACGGGCAGAGATCCTCCAATGCTCCACCCCATTCAGAGCAAGTGTGAATGAGAGGCTCCCCCGATCTTTCGAATTTATACGGGCACGGAGATATCTGTGACTATCAAGTGGATGCATACTTTACCTAAGAGGCATGCCCTTTTCTCCAGGATCCGCGCGATCTATTTTCTCGTGATCTTCCTCTACGTACGTACGATGTAAAGAGGGCGAGGGTGGCACGAATTTTATCACGGAATTATATTTCCCTGAAAGATATACGAGGGCCGTATTTATTTAATGAAAAAGTTCACGTTACTATTGAATTTACCGAAAATTCGACTAACGTTTTGGATCTTGTTTCGAAGTAGGTACTTTGCTAAAATCTCGAAATGCGGGGGGTGGGGACAGGAAAGTAGCAGGAATTTCGACTAGGAAATTTTTGCATACCAACCTACGTTATTGCGTTTCGCTAGTGGCGAAATGAATTCTAATTGTCATTTGTTCTCGGATTATAACGACAAGGTTGAAATATATACGACGCGACAGCGAGCAAAGGTTAATTTCGTAAATGTATCTATGTATATTACGGTTTTACCTAGTCTCATTTCCTTGATAGAATTTGTTCGTTAACGAGTTCGAAATCACGTTTGGCTTTAATACTCTCAAATTTTGATCCCGCATGCACGCAATACGAAATTCGTGTTTCGTAAATCGACGGTTTCTCCGTCTCTACTTTCCCATTTAATGCTAGTAACTAAGCTACTTTCTTATTTACTATGAGATCGTGAGTCTGGAAATGTCTGGTTTGATATGAGCCATTGAAGTTTAACTCTCGATTTAAAAATTATTTTATCTTTAAAGTAACGTTAACGTCCCCAAATTAACGGCTATGTTTGTTTGTTTGTTTGTTTCGAGTTGATGCTTCAATTTCATTAATCCAACAGTTTCATTCTCATATATAAATTTCACTAAACGTATACTGTTTATTGTAAAATGTCGGTTAATCATTGTAGATATCGATCACTATTTGTAAATAGGACACACGTATTATACATTATTGAACGGATTCGTTATTTATTATATTATTTCATCTATTACATTATTATCTATTCATTACTATAATATATTGCATTTAGAAATAATTAATAAATGTTACTTATTACATTGTATTGCACGTGAATGAGAGATTTTGTTTTATTAACTGATTCGTATCAAATTGTTACATAAATAACAGGATATACACGAATGTTATACGAGGAAGACTTCACTGAAATGTTGAAACAACAAAAGCTACCCCGGCTAGCATAATCATCCTCGTATTTTTAACAAGCCCCCCGAAAAAAAGGTTTAGACCTAAAAGCGTAACAACGAATGAAACATTATTATCTTCTCGACCTTTCCGGTCATATATCTCGCGAGCTTTCTCGCTCCCTATCTCTCTTTCTCTCTCGTTTCGTGCACAGCACCATTTTTTCGACGTATTATTTGTGCAATAATCGTCCGCAGACACGGCGTACCAACCATCGATCTTTGGACGTACTTTTATGAGGTCGCACGAGTCTCGTGAAATATCGGGACGATGGATGACGAGGAAGCGACTTCGTATATTAATCCGTAGCTTCAACTTGTGCGAACATCAAAAGCAATGTTCGTTGTATATATATTTTTTTAATATTGTACTACGTGAAAAATTTCATCTGATATGCAGTCGACGCTATTTAAAATATTAGGTCGTAAGATAAATAAGTTCGGTTATCTTCAATAATTGTTTGATTTATTAACAAATTAAGAAATGGTATTCCCGTTTTACAACCGAACCTATTTATTATATGTCACGGCTTAATACGTATGTAGGTATATATATTTCGAAAATGTTATTTATAAAAATTCGAATTACATTATAATTAATTATAAAAGAATATTTAATTTAGCCGCAATATACGATAAATCCCGCCCGCATAACGAGCACGATGAAATAGCAAACTCGCGAAGAAAAAATCACAATCGGAAACGGTGCAAGCTGATTAATTTCCTTAATGAATTTTTAAAAGACGCAGACCGACCGGCTTAATGAGAAAACGGATTTCGGAAGCGGACGATTTTCATTAGAGCGAAAGCCTGCGTTCGATCGTTATTTTCGTTCGGTTCAAAGAGTGAATGGTTTATCGTCTAGACTAGCTACAGATACGTCGAATAAGTTTCATAATTCGATTTATCAATGTTTGAACGATTCGATGCCTATGCGCGTGAAACTCGCGTGGTCCCTCTCGTTGTCCGTTTTCGCTGATTGGATTAAGCTGCGTTACACAAAAGCGCTTCATGCGAACGAGTTTTGTGCGATTTTTCTTTCTTTTCGTGGGTTTTTTTTACGAGAAATACCATTAACCAAATGGAACGTCGAAATCGAATGGAAAAATGGGGAGTGAACTGGGCAAACGAATACCGTCATCAATGAACTCGAATTTATAGGTTAGATTTGCTACGCTTTCGATGTATTCCCTAAAATATTTGATATCAATTAACCGTTTCGCCATTTTTATAGATTTCGCTTGGATGAATAAAAAAAAAGTTATGTAGCAAGAAGTTCCTGATACAACAGTTTTCCATGAGAAAATTCAGAAGGAGAAACAGAATTACGCTTAAACCTTGTGGAAGATTGAAAACTTTAAACGCGCTTCTTAAAGAAAGTAAAAAAGTGTATACACCTAAGCTTTTATATCCTAGCAACGGTCACCTAGGAATATATTTTGACGCAAACGGAATTCCCGGTTCAGCGTTACCGTTTCTGATCCACCTCTCGTAAGATAACCAACAAAACTTTCGACCGGAGAATCGCCGAGGAAGTTCAGTACTCGTATGGTTTTTCAAAAGAAACTCCGTACGGGCGAGTAACGGTCTCGAAATAAGCTTTCGAGTAGGTATACGACTAACTTTTTCTATAAATCAATGGCCAGTTCAACGGGAGCTTTCGACTGAGTTCGAGTGGGTTATTTAAACCCTTTCGTAGGCTAGATCTTTAAGCGATCGATTATGGTCGGAACGTTTATTGAGTTGTATCACTTGGAATAGATTCTCCAAAATATTGTAAAATAATTATACGTCGATCATGATTGTTTGTTTCATATCAATTTCATTAATAATGCAAATGAGCGATATTATTCAATTGAAATGGGCCACTTGATATGTATGTATATAACAATGTTATGTGTTTCCCCTCTTGGCCCTTTTTTAGGACGAGCTCTGAGAGCCTTATAATTATCTTATCTCGACCGGCATTAATTTTCAAGAGAAGCGAGAAATTTTAATCGATGTACTTTTTCATGTGGACGAGCTCGAGGAGTACCCTTATCTCATTGTTGATGATAACGTATGGCTATGGGGTTGCGCTTGACCTCAATTAATTCAACATAAGAAAAAAGACAGATTCTTATGATATATCATTGGACTTATGAATACGATGACGTATTCTAGTTTATAAACGAATATGAAACGGAACCGGAAGTATATTCGTCATTACAATTTTTTATAATTTAAGTGTCGGAAATTAAAAAATTAAAAATTGTACACATATATTATATTAAATGTATTTATTTTAAAATATATATAATATTATATTATTATAGGTATACTGGTCCTACATGCGAGCAACGCGTGTCTCAAATAAGTTGAAAAAAGGAAAGAAAATGAAAAGAGCAGAGAATAGAAAGAAAATTTCGTAATGTCCTCCTATATCGCGAATAGGCTTTCGTATTATCTCGTGGCTACACGTGGCGAAGCCACGAAATCGTTTTTATCCTCGAACCAATCTTGGCTGCAGTCCCCGCGTCCCGGAGAGGTGTTTAGAGTGAGAGGGGGAGGTTAAAAGAAGTAGGGGGTGGGGGATGGCAATCATTGTCCGTGCTACTCCAAACTCGATTTGTTCTCTCTTCTTCCCAGGACTAAAACGATTGGATTTCTCTCGAAATCGAGTCCATGTGCTCTTCTTATTATCGAGAGCCGCCGCCGTAGCCTCGAAAAGATCAACGACGCTACGCCCGAATTGTATCTTTTCTATCGGCACTCCACGAAAAGAGCAAACGTGCCTTTGGTCCGACGTTGAACTGGTTTTCTATAGTTTCCAGTTTGGATTGTATCAAAAACGTGTTTTCGCGAATCACACTCTATGTATTATCCTCACCCCATCATATAGGGTCACCTGGACTGCACTCCGCAAGAAGACGACAAAATAAATACACCGTTTAAATGATTGAATGCGAAAAAAAATAAAATGTTTTATCAATTGAGAAGATAACTGATGTAATGAAACCTGCAGGAGTACTATCCGTCAGCATAGGTCATCAAAAACCTTTTTCCCCCCTTTTCCAAGTCAATGTATCACGACACCGGGACTCTCATTCGAATGAAATGTTACCGCAATCATAGATAAGCTTGTACACATCACGTACGCACGAGGAACACCGTGCTAGCAAGGTTGCCATGTGGTAGGCAACCTACCTCCTTCCACCCCACACACCGTTCTTGCAAAACGTCTTCCCCACGTCCAAGGAGATACTCGGGATATCTATCCTGACGGCTGGTGGCCGTAGATGTCGTATCAGGACATTAGCATCGGACTGCGGGATGCTCTGTGATTTTCGAGGGCGTTCAGGAAATGTCCCTGCGATGATATCTTTCGCCAGCCCCTTCCCGCCTCACCCCTTAGTGTTCCTTGATTTGCCTTACAGTGACGAGAAGCCAGCCACCCGGTGCTATCGTATTTTCGAGATCTTAAAAATAGGTAAATCGAAATTGGCTGTTGCGTTAACACTCCGGTCAGGTGTTATTAACGCTGATGAATTTTTTTTTTTTTTTTTTTAGAGCTTTTCGTAAAAAGGAGAATTTTGTTATTGTTGAGGTACTTTGGTTAAAGTGGTCGCACTCAAATATTTTTCACACATTGAATTATTTTTAAGCGTTTTTGACTTGGACCATGTTTACGATAACAAATATAAATTTTATCGTATTTGATTGTCGATTCACTTTTTTTTTATCTTTCCAAGAACACATGTCTAGAAAAGATTTTAAAGCTCATGCTACGGTGTCAGGTGAGTAGGTGTCAAGAGAAAGAGAGAGTGAAAGGTTTGTAAGTCTCGAGAAAAGATAAATCTCCTTGCTTGCTTTCTCCGATGGCGTTTTGAATCGTATCGCGTCGCAACGATCGAGCAGCTCGTTCATATCATAATGCTCGCGGGCACGATGTTATCTTTGCACTCTATTTCAACGCCTTGTGACGAGCAGGAATCTCGAAAGAGCTCCCACGAGGGTTTAACTTTTACTTGAGGTGCTCTCGAGAGTACATCATACTGGGTGACTCTTTAATCGATCGGCAGAACCTCGAGTGTACTGTGGCTGCTTCGGGTGATCGATATTTCGATGTTGCCAATAACTGGGAAATTGAGTGATCGAACTTTCATGCATTTCTTTTTGGTAATTTTCATTTTTTACATTGTACTGAACAAGTTACGTATACACATAGTGGATAATGTAATTTGCAATGCTAAATTATTAAAAAAAAAATTTGCTAGTCAACATACGTTTTTATAACAAGTACCCAAGTAAAGAAAAGAACCAATACACGTGTACGTGCACACATCATTAGAATAGATAAACAAAATATGGAAAATTTCAATATACGTACTCACAAATAGGCGAGCGCATGTGCAAACACATCTAATCACATTTTCTCGGGACGATTCATGGAATTTCATCGTCCGTTCGATCGCTTGCAGATATAGGAAGGCGCCTCTCTCTCTCTCTCTCTCTCTCTCTGTCTCTGTCTCTCTTTCTCTCTCGTGTACAGGCAAATCGATACGTGTCGGAGGAAGTTGTCGATGATTCGAGAAGGACGTACGTAGATTCGCACGGACTGATACGTGGAGGACGCGTTAAGCAAAGGTAAACGATGAACGGAGTCTGCCCTTCTGCCGGTATTCAATTAGTGCTAATCTCATTGGCGAATAAACGCTGAAGTGTCGGTGCTCTCGGGAGATGGGCCCCCGTCAAAGCGACGGACACACAAACACGATTTCTGAAGAGCACTCTAGATGAAATTTTAAATCGAAATGTTACCTGCAATATTGAAAATGAAGCGTCGGAAAATTGATGAAAGTTTATAATCAGCTTATTAAAATATTTATTGAAATTCCGATACGATGATTGCAAAAATCGTGTATACAAAAATGATAACGCTGTCGCAAAATAATTATAATTAATATAATATATTTAAATATATTACGTCTTGTTATATTTGAATTATATTTTATACTTATCTGAAACCGCGCTGGTGGAATTGCTCGAGTAACCGTAATTTGACAGTGACCTAAATTTTATTATTTTTGTAAAAAAGTTGCTCCCCTTTTCACCAAATTTTCGTATGAAAGAACCCACCCTTTTACTGACCTCCTTTACATTCTGGTTAGTCGGACAGACTGTTTCACGTAGCTGCATATTTTATTGTTGTAATTATTCACAATTCTGCTGATTATAGCGCTTATTGAAAGAACACCAAAGCACATTCATCTAGTGACCATCGAATTATTTTAGTTTGTCGCATTAAAAACTTGTTTCATTAAATTTCTCATTTTCAGCTCGGATAAAAACATATATTATACTTATTTTTCTATAATTATATCGGCACATAAAATTATATATGTATAAAATAATTGTTTAAATATATAAACGTAAGAGGACAAATAATTGAATACTAACAATACCATTAGGTATAATAATGCGATCGGATAGGAACGATATTCAAGCACAATAGGGTCCAAGCATGGAGAGTCGAAGTCCTGCGCGAAAGAGGGCTCGAGAGCTCGGTCATCCACTCGATCGAAACTTTCGAAAAGTTTTCGAGAGAGAGCGAGAGGGAAAGAGAGGGAGTACACTTCGTGGACAGGCAGACGAATCGCTTTCTCCCAGAAATAACCCTTTGTTCTTGATTCTCGATGCTCTAGTAGTTCGGAGGTAACGTCGCTCAGAAGTCCTTCGGACGGTCTTCCTGATAACCAAAGAGAGAAAGAATGAAAAGAACTATTGAATAGCGGATACCATATAAATTTTTATTTTATTTAAATTCGAACGAGATTTATAATTTTTTTTTATTTTTAAAACACTCGTAAGCTTACAAAAAAAATTCATACATATTGCAATTATCGCGTTACTGTATTTTCAAAATATCTCTTTCACATCTCATCATTATTATTACTATATTTTTATTTATTTTTTTTATTATTATTTGTATTATTTTTTTCTCGCTTTCTTTTTCCCACTCTCAGGTGAGCTTAATCGAAGAAATTACGAGTGATTCGTTAACGCGAACCATTCAATGCTCTCGGTTGACGTTACGGTGGCGATCCGAAATAAATAGGAAAGCCTCCGGCAAATATAACCCGCATGCGAAACGGTAGAGCGTTATTTATTGTACGTATAGCTGTTCTCTTTCGACGTAACGTAAATTTGCAAACACCACGTAAACACATAGAGCGTTACCGAATTGACGTTTTATCAATTACACCCACCCCCTCCCTTCCCGTTCTCTGCGGTGATTAACACGCCGAATACCCATCGATTTCTCTACTTTCATAACCGAAAAATGTGGCGTCATTGCGAGTGTATACTTTTATAAAAAAAAACTTCCNNCCCCCGATGTGACAGCAGATGTGTTTATAAACAAAAAAATCCCACGTCATGCCACACCTATTTTTAACGGGTTACTGCTAACCAAATTACCACAAAAAAAAGGAATACACCACTTGAATAATCCAGGGGGTTCATCATCGTGCTTTATGATCTCTTCCGGTGCATCATAATTACGGGTATGTTACGAGCGTTCGAACGAGGTGCATGCTAACAAGCTGAAACATATTAAAACACGGTCGGTGCGTATTCGCACCTAAAACTCGCGAGAGAAATTTTCCTAATTTTTTTTTCCGTATACCTATATATTCCACGGACCCGGGAGCTGCTCGTACTTGAGATAAGCGCCACCGGCGTTCTGCAGTTAGAAAGAGAGGAGAGAGAGAGAGAGAGAGAGAGAGAGAGAGAGGATGACGGAAGAGAGGGATCTTTTCGCGAGCACGTCCGGTCTTTCACCTTACGCTGACCTACATTTCCCTGGTCGGATTCTTTTGTCGTGGAACGGCCTGGTAGCTAGCCCCGGCTCAGTCAGAACACGACTTAGGTGTGTTTAGACGTCTAACTTCGATTTTTTCTCTCTGTCCCTCCCTTTTTTCTCAAACGGACACCGATAACTTCGGTGGTACACTTGTGACTTCATGCTTGGAACCAAGTGCGTTGGAGATTGGGTAACATCGAATTGAAATGATTTGTAATTATTTATTATAACTGGTAATCATAATTAATTTATGATACGTATATGGTTGCGGAGTAATCACATTAGTAATTAATGGTAATGGTTAACAAATGTTGGCCAGTTTCGATACAATCGTAACAAAATAAGTATTGGTCTTGATTGATTTAGACTCTGCAATTTAGGATCGGACCAAATGTAATAAAATCAACGATTACAGTATGGTTACCGTGTAAATTAATTAGCGATTGGTATAATTAGCAATCGCAGTAGTATCCAAATAGTCAATAGCATGCACTAGCCAATAATCATAATGTTTAATTAACGCAGGATCTTTGAAAATATTCGAGAATGGAAAAAACGTCCTCGTTCTTCGAAAATCCATTCCTAACGGAGCCAAAACTCACATTTATGTCGCGTACACGCTCGTTTCGTGAAAAGAACGAGACTTCTACTTAAGAGTAGCTAATTATGGTCTCGACAACGAGCGCGAGATGCGATAACGATTATAACTGTGCTTTGTATGAAACGCTAACCACGCGCAATTATCGTTGATTCAGAGTAACGCTTGCTTCCTCACTTCCTCTTTTCCTACAACGTGTATCGAGCTCGGCTTTTTTTGCTTTCGAAGAATTCGTTCTCGTTGTCCGAATGTTACAAAAAAAAATTGTCAATTTGATATTTTAATTATGATATTAGAATGTTATTTTATATATATATATAT
>JAIFRP010000002.1:5000043-5017771 GCA_032403825.1 Odynerus spinipes | reverse complement strand
GTTACAAAAAAAAATTGTCAATTTGATATTTTTTTATATATATATCGTACTCAAAAAATGTCATGAAAAATTGTTCGCAAACGATCGTGAATCATCAGAAATATGGTTCCCCCTTCTGCGGTAAAATCGAGGACCGATTCGATAAACCGTGAAAACGGAAGCAAAAGGCGGCCATTTCCGGTGATGAACGTAACGCGAAGATGTCCTTTCCTCGTTTAAATTTACGATGTCTAGAGTTCCCGTTTACGGGAGCGGAATGAAGCGTAATGGGAAATATGCGATGACGATGGACCATAACAGATATATAGGATGTTCCAAAAATCGTGATAAGGATGATTTTGAAAAAATAAATAAAAACGGGGTATATAGGAAATTTTGAAAATTTGGAAGATTACAATAAGAAAAATCTTGTTTACTTCGTGCTTTGAACTAAAATTACGGTGAATACATTCAGATTTATGTATTCAAAATTATATATACGAAAATGAACAGAGTTATAGCGATGTAGAATTTTATTTAAGTGCAATTACACTCGACAAACATACGAAGCCGATTTTCACCGAAAATAAAGCTCCTAATTTAGGTAGAAATAAATTTTAACCCCACAATTTCGATGTATTTTTTCGAGAGGGTATCGTACCCATTTCATTTGTACAACTATTTTTAGGACACTCTGTATGTATATACGCTGCAACGAACTCCGCTGGGACGTGAAATCGATCCTGGAACTATCGTATTTGCATAGAAAGTTACACACGCGCGGGGAAACGTAGCCCGAGTTACTCTTTCTCCATCCCTTTGTCTTTGTCTCCCTCCGTCTCTCTCCCTTTCTTTTCGTTCCTCATTCTTCCATTCTTTTCCCTCCGCATTTTCCTTCTCCCTTATTTTCTTTATTCGTCTTTCGTATTCTCCCTTGTATCTTATTTTTCAACACGCACGATATATTATATATTAATATTACATAACATTAATAGATATATTTTCGTTATTCGCATCAATCTCCACGATCTTTCCTAGATCTTTTCAAAGAATACTTGTCTGAATATCGACAGGGTTGACCTTGAGACGCACCTACGCAATAGTCTGATCTATACGAGAGGATAAATGCGTAGGAGGACATTAGCGAAGGTCGACAAAGCCACCCTTAGAAAATAGACGCATTACCACCCACAATAGTCGCTTCGCGTCACAATGTTTTTTTTTTTAGAACATCCCGTCTTGAAACAAGCGAATATAAGATTTTTCTTCAAATTGCTCACTATTATATAAAAAATTGTTGACCCGTTAGCGTTGGAAGAGTCTAATCAGAAATTAAAAGGCGGAAGCGACACTCCCGAGTAGGAGAATTAAGCGATCGTTAATTAATGTTTCGTGAGATCGGAAATCTCAGTAATTTGTGCAATTCTTAATCGCACGATCTCATACGACTCCGCTCGCGCGCTCGTTAGTAGCATTACGCGGCTAAAATGGAAAGCAAAGGCCAAAAGTGGTGGTGCTTACGGGGAATACCTACTCGCGTTGGGTATGTACGCGCTAATGAGATGTTAAATCGTTTCGATCGATCGCTGGTGAATGAGGGTAATCGATAGAACGCGAATGCGAGCGGGGAATGCCGCGAATCTTGCAAACGAATCGCCCGCGAATTATCGTGCCGTGAAATCCGCGTGGTGTAAAGGAAAAAAGGAAAAAGGAAAACCGAGAAAAAGTGGAAACTCAAAATGGTGGAGGCTGCGTGACCTGAATTTGTTTTATTCACGTCTTAACGGTATGTGTTATTTTCATTGGTGTAATTAAAAATTACGTAGATATAATTTAATATTACGTAGGTATATTTCATATGCTTATATATCGTGTATATCAATTATATTATAATTACTCTACACTTATACTAAATAATATATATGAATATACTGCTGTCGTACATTTAAAGATATAGTATTGATATATTCGTATATTATGTAGTATAAATTATTATTACAATTTATCGAACCATCCCTGATATTTTATATTTTATTATATACAAATATATTAAATATATCATATAATATTTCATGTTATACCGCTAATATATCATAAGCAAACAACATAAATAACCCAAAATTCATTATAACCAAGTAATTACTAAGGAACAGATGAAGGAGCACGAAGGACGAACTCTCAACACTGAACGGAGGATGTTTCAGCCCCCAAAGACAAGAGAGAGTCCGAGGGTAGGTAAGATGAAGAGTAACAGGAAAAATACTCAGCTAAAGGCAGGGTCAAAATTACGAGGAAGGCGGGGAAGTTAGGTACTGCATGACGGGAAACCCTTCGCACTTGGTGTGCCACTAATAAATGGGGTGCGAACCCTTCGGTAGAGCGTCGCACGGCAAAAACGTTTCGCGCCCTCGAAATTCGGCCGTATTATCGAACCTTAATGCTTCGCGACGGGCTTCCACGATTTTTGAATAAAATATCGTCGTTGTCGCGTCGCTCACCTCATACATTTTAAATCCGGCAGCTTTATGTAATGCCACCCTAAGAAATGAGGTTTCACAATCTCCCTATCGTCTTTTTTCCTCTTTCTCTATCGGTTCATTCTCCTCTCTCTATTTTTCCGATCTAGAACTACTTTCTTGGCTGGTTAAGGAGAAATTGATTGGCCGGTTAACGTTCTCATTCGTCTAGATTGTATCTATTATAATCTGATCTTATTTTTAAATATAACATTTTTTATTTCACCATAATTTTCTTTTTATTTTACCATAAATATACGGTAAAATATAATTATAAATGGTAGAGTATATGTCATGTTAAATTTGTCCAGAAAAATATAATATAAAAATATCTCCCGGAAGCCACTAACTCGAGTTATCTCGACGATATTCATTCGACTCAAAGTTAGGTGGCGATAAAACGTGAAACAACTTCGCACCCGTTCACCACCTACACAATTTTTATCACGTACTCTCTCTGTCTCCTCCCTCTCTTTTTCTATCTATCTGTATTTACCTATCTATGACTCCTACCTTCTCGTTAGACAAACGTTATTTATCGTCACGCTCGCGCTCGCTGCATTTTGAGTGGTCGATAACGTTCTGGCAGCTGTCAACGACAGCACAAAAATCGTCCTGTGAAATGTATCGACGTTGACGCGACAAGAGAGACCGTTGCTGAAGGGAGAGAAAGGGAGAAAGGGAGAAAGGAAAGAGAAAGGGGAATATTAAAAGCGAACGAGAAAGGAAATTGTGATTTCTTGATGAGAGGGTAGTAGTAAAATGGTGGTTGGTGAGAAAAGTCAGTGTTAATCAAAATTTTTTTAATTTATATAAACATTTGTTGAGACATATATTATTTATACGAAACGAGAGAAACAGTAGCGGAGATAAAGAGAGGAGAAAAAGAGGGGAAGGGAAAGACAAATGAAAGGGGTAAAGAAAGGGGGAGAAGAAAAATGGTCGAATCGGTGGACGTAGTGTGATCGGGAAAAATCACGGTCGCCAAACGATTAATGTAAATGCGAGGTGTGCTCGGAGGGTTCCTCGTGGAACCGCAACTGAACGTTGCTAGACGCTAATTGGAAAGCAGCACGGCCTGGAAGAACTGCTGGTACCGCAGCCTTGACCACAGGAAAGGAGATTTTTCCGCTTGAAACATTCCGCGCGAGCTTTTAATGTCCTCCTACGGTCAGTTTTGTTCCCCTTTGGCCTATTCGCTGGAAAGTTAGCGAAAATAAAAGAAGGAGTGTTGTACGCGCTAATTTCGAAAATTTCCCATCTAATGTGTATCCGTGATTACAGAAGTTGTAAAGAAACGTAATAAAATAAAAACTAAAAATCTCAACCAAAAACATTTAAATTTAGAGATTTACTTGAATAAAGAACGACTGATATTTGACCATTAATGTTAATTTACTTAATTGAACGAGAAATGTAGATAAGGTAACAGAAACGGTGTAACAGTATTTACATTGTGATGATAATTAGCATTGGACATAGTACTAAAAGATGAGAAAGAAAGCAATTATAGCACAGTTTAGAATAGACATTAAGAATGTTTGATAGTCAACCTTTGCCAATTAACCTGCCACACACAAAGACAGTGCAAAAACCTGTCTAATACAGATGTAGCAATTAGCGAGTCTATTTAACAATAAGCTGAGTAGAAGAAAAAATTATAAAGGGAGAGGGAAAGAGAAAAATTAAAATCAAGATCAGATTTTATACATTGTTCAATTAATCTGAGATAAATAAATATTTGAAAATAAACTGATTGCTGAATAAATATTTTTTATTGCTTTTAATACATTCTTTAATTCACGTTTTCAAATTTATTTCGAATATCATAAAAGGTATTATCATTGCAATAAAACATTCACATGACAATTTTATTGCATTATAATTAATAACAATCGTAAACTATTCATACGTCGAATAAACTCCTTTATAAAGATTCATCACATCCCTTTCAATTATCTCACAATAAATTCTATAATTATAATATATTCTTTATCATTTGCCATTTATCATTCTTATCCTCCACTTATCATTGAAATCAAATATCCTACTCAAGATTTCGAAAGCTTCCTTCGAACATAATCACCGAGTTACGCGAAATGGAACGTTCCTCATAAAAAAAGAAAAAAAAAGAAGAGAAGTAGAAAAAAAGAATTCGCGAACTTAAAGCTCCTTTTTGAAGAGGAAAACGCTCGCTTATGAAACGATATGGAGCTTACCGTGGCCTGGAATATCGAGAGGTCAATTTTATCGAGGCTCGAAGCCACCGCCCCCTACTTTCGACCCATCGACTGGACCTTCGTTCGAACTTTCAAGTGCGATCCATTGTGGTCCACATATTCACGACCGAATCCATATCTCCGGACAACGCGTATGCAGTTTGCTTGAAAAGAGAGCGAGAGCGAGAGCGAGCAAGAGCGAGAGAGAGAGAGAGAGAGAGAGAGAGAGAGAGAGAGATGGAGATACTAGTGAAAAGAGAACGAACGAGAGAGACAGAGATAGTGATGGAAAGAGGTTGGCAGAGGGGTAGGGGTGCAGTTTCGAGGGTTTACATGACGGCAGTACGAGAAAATCGAGTGGGTACATACGTTAAGCTAGATTACGTGTCCGCCGGCCAGATTGCGAACGTTGTATCTGTTGGATTTATTAAGCAGCGCCATATATAACTGTTCGATGCGACAGGTTCGTCCTGGAGACGGTGAAATCACAATTCCCAATGTACCATACGCGATCTGTGTGCGCGTTGCTTGGACCCGGAGATATTTCCCGTGCAAACGCGTCCGATGGCTACCCACTGGGTTATAAATCTTACTCCTGATTAGTTTTTACTGCAATTTGCGAAAGCCTGGAATTGTGGAGCATACGCGATGCGTTCTGCTTCATGGTTAAAGGGGTGAGTCGCGTTTTAATTATATCCGGAATTGTTTCGAAGCTTTGCTTGGGTTCAATATGGGAAATCTGTTGTTAGGTACGGTCATCCTATAACGTGGGTTTGATAAAACGTAATCTGAAAATTTTTGAACATCCTCGTACTCCATCTTGTACTACCGTTGATAATTTAGTTCGGTTCGCGCATCGATATTTTATGTGTTTCGTTAGCGATTCTATTCGTTTTGAATAATACGTTCGTACTTATAATAAGAACATACTTTGTAAGTACGATTATAGTAAGTACTTGGGAAATATAATACTTGGAACGAAATTTCAAATTTTCATAAGTAGGTACTATTACTAAAATCAATCGAGCCTCGTGAGTTGGTATTAAATTTGATTTTTAAAGTAGCAGATGTTTCTTTTTTATTTCTTTATTTATAGAGATAAAAAGTAAATGTATTTCAATATTGTCTTCTAAAAGGTACTTTATAATAATATTTAAGAGAACTTTTAAATTCTTTCCTTTCCTGTAGAAAAGCTCGTAAAGTAGTTTAAATCCAGTACTTTCAATATAATCGGCGCAATATTACCATCCTTCCTCCTTTTCCTTTTTTATTCCGTGATACGACTCCAGGTTAATATAACCGGTCGCGATGCGGAAAAACGTTACTTTGCAAACGCTACGTAGACGACCACGGTATAAATTTTTGCGTTATTAGGAGGACGCCGCTAGAACGTGAAATGCGCACGTCGGACTTTCTCCTCTTTTCCGTCTTCGTCTCTTCCCTCTTACTCTTTTACTCTGATACCGCATTAGCGCGAATGCACCGAACCGAAAATTCATGGACTCATTAAAAAGCAGGAAAGGAAAGAGAGAAAGAGTGAGTGTTGTGTGAGAGAGAGAGAGAGAGAGATCGTAGAAAAGGGAGAGGAAGAATAAGAAAACCGTACGGGACGGGAAAATTCTTATGCGACTCCTTTTTTTCATTCCAAGGAACGATGCATAATTTATGTTCAGGGCTGATTCTCTCTCCCTCTCTCTATTTCTTCCTCTGTCGCTCCGTTCGATGCCATTTCCGTGCTTCTTCTTTCCCTTTTTTCGTTATTCGAGAAATTATTTCAGCCTGAATGTCGACGGACTAAAAATGGGCCATAACGTAGAACATGTCTTTTGAATTAATAAATACATATGTGTACTATCGATTTAAATAAAATTATGGTTATATGACGCACATAAAAAACAAGTCGTAATTGAATAAATAGAACATATAAATAAATTAATAGTTTAATATTACCATAATGGCGATAGTATTATAGCGAGAACGTCTATTTTATTCTATAGAGTATTATTTCAGTACCGCCCAGTTTCTAAAGCAATGCCATTGGTTAAACTACGGGAGTGTGGTGGGGGAACTGAGGCCCCGCCGGACCCGAGCGCTCGCGTAAGCTCCGAGCGCCAGTACAGCGCCAGCACTCGGTAAGGGCACACAGTTCCACGTTGACGTTACGCGTAAGGGCCCATTGCTCTATTTTACATTGGTGATTTTAATCTTCGGTTAAATAGTACGGTCTCAAGGATTTTTTACATACAGTTTTTTGAGATTTATTTCTTCGTAAAAAATTTTATTTCGTTGACTCTTACCTAAAAGTGAAAGGACGTAAATAACCATGTCGACAAAAAACATAAGGAAATTATTACCAAGGTTGTTTTTAACTTTAGAGGAGCAGTTTCGTTCTACTACAACGACCTCGTCCCAATTTTGGGAGTTTTAACAGGATTTTCGCGGCGTTAGAATGGCAGTTGCAATGGTGAAACGCTGTACGCGGGTTACACTTTAAGAGGTGACCCATGTACCCGTTTTTAGGCACGACCGCAGGGAGTTCCTTATGGTCTCGATAGAGCAAAAAGTGTAACATTCGATTATCTCCGAAATTATTCGAGATATCCGAAAACCCTTTTTGATCTTTACGTTTTATTACAAAATCTAAATGTATATGCGTGCGTGCGTGCGTGTGTGTGTGTGTGTGTGTGTGTGTGTGCGTGCGCGCGCGTGTGTGTATCCACTCACAGTCAAAACGGATGGACGAATCGAGTTGAAATTTAGATAAAAAATCAGGACATACCAAACTTCGATCCACTTACAATTTCGGTTCGATTCGACTCTCGGTTACAAAATGGCGTGCATTTTAAAAATTAAAAAATTCATAAAAAATAAATTAATGGACGGAAAGAATTGAAACTTTGTATAACAATGTTAAATACTAACAGCTAATAGCCTGATTTTTTTCGAAATTTTACATTGCGTTTAAAAATGAATGTAATTTTGTATCCACTCCACAGCCAAAACGGCTGGACGAATCGAGTTAAAATTTAGATAAAAAATCAGGATGCATCCAACTTGGATCCACTTACAATTTCGGTTCGATTCGACTCTCGGTTACAAAATGGCGTGCATTTTAAAAATTAAAAAATTCATAAAAAAGGGGAGGCGAGCGCAGCGAGCCGACCACTAAAACAAATGGGGGAGGCGAGTGTAGCGAGCCGACCACTACCGTGGTCGTGCCTAATGCGAAAAAGCGAAGCTTTTTCGCCAGGGTGGTCCAGGGGGCGGAGCCCCCGGCCGGCCTGAAAGGCTGGTTTGTTTTTATACGGAGTGTCCCTACCCAACTTTATAATTTGAAGTTGCATTTGTTGCAGGTTGCGGGCCGCTTTTGAAATGTTTAAAAAAGAAATAGACGTTGCCGACGCGACGTTTAAGAAAAGAGACAGTCTCCTAAAATTAATGGATCGTTACAAATGTTTGAAAAATAATCACCAGTCTTACTAGAAGAGTCAACTCACAATGAACTTCTCGTCAGGTTTTCATTAAAGGGAACATTGTCGCGAGACTATGAAAGGACTGCGAGTGTCACGAAGTTTTTCAATTATTGCACCGCAAGGTCACCCCGTTGATTTCCGTAGTCGATGAAACAACAAAGCGAGGGTGTGCGTATACGAGAGAGAAAACAAAAGAAGGAAACTCGTAAGAAATGAGAGAGAGAGAGAGAGACGCACGAAAGTGTCACGTAGCTTTAATTACGTCACTTATCTGCAGCACTAGACAACGTTTTCCAATAATTACCACGAAACCCTTGGAGCACGCTTTAGTAACTAAAAGGAGCAAAGCTAATCGATGCTATCGATGAAACGACCCCGTTCAAGTTTCCATCCCTCCTAGCCCTCCGCCACCTCTCAGAAATAATCCAGGCATTTGCCTGATGACGGTGAAATTCGATGATGGCGCTCGTTTCGATGATCCCATCTTGATCCGTTAAATATGCGAATATATCTACGTAAGATCTATTAGCATATATACCAGGTGTTTTATAATACGTACAGTGTGTGTAAAAAGTATTCGTAGACTCTTTAAAATTTCAGGATAGACCTGTTAAAAAAGAATTTGCATTTACTCTAAATATTATAAGATTGGAATAGATTTAGTTTGTTTAACACTTTTGCAAATACAGTACACGTACATTCTAATCTCTAAATCAAACGCACGCACGATCCCTCTCGCTACAACATTAGAATCTATTTCGATCTCATTCACTGAAGAATGTCATGCCTTTCGTACCACAATCCTTAGGTATTCTGATCCAGCCGTGTATTTCATTTTCACACTATCGATAAAACATATTACTCTCCGAATCGCAATGTACGTATAAATAGCTATTATAAAATAGAATGCAAGTATCCTTCTGGCAATGAATATCAATGGTGGGAGGGACGGAGTAAGTGAGTGAGTGAGTGAGGGGGGGGAGAGAGAGAGAGAAACGGTGGAGAAAGAGGGAGTATCGTTCTCGCCGCTAGTGGGGTGAGAGGGTGAATCGTCAGAAAAGGGTGGGAAGAAGGAGTTGCTCATTCCATATATACAGGGTGTGTCGGATAACATGGTCAATTAAATTGGAGAACATTTATTTGTAATTTTTTTATTTACTTTCATAGAAAGGTCTTTTTAAAAAAACAATTTTTAATTTAAAAAACAGCGACAACACAATCATCGCAAATCCAGAAGCAAGTAAAGCTCATCTTGCGTCATGGTTCACCCTGTAGAAGAAATACAGGGAACGCGTTCGCGAGCGTAGGAAACGCGAACGTAGTGACGGATTCTGGGAGAGTTCGAGTTCAATTTTCCAATTTCCCGGGCTGTCACTCTCCCCTTCGTGGCCGTTCGTACGGAATATTTCCTCCCCGATTCCCCGACACAGAGGGTTGATTTCTCCTGTCTCTCAAGGCAGGATAGGAGAGGCTCTCTCAGTCCCTCGCACCACTTCTTTCTTTCTTGTCCTCATCCCCGGCAGCTGGTACTACCGGTACCGGTACTCTGTGTTGGTGCTGCTGGCTGCTGCGACGGTTATTTAAGATCCCGCGGGCGTTCGTCTCTTCTGTTTTAAAAATCACTCCGGCCCGCTTAGTATGCCGAGATGGCTCGCGCTAGTCGACTGTGATATTGCCTTAGCGTTACTCTTACCCTATCCGCCACCATTTTCTCCACCTCCGACTCCACCTCTAGCTCGAGCTCTCCGACTTCGTTTCACGGCTTCTCCTTCTCCACCTCTTTTGTCTTATATCGAGCCACCTGAAACGTTCCTTCATCCGTTTCCCCTTTCTCATCTCGTTTCGCTGTATTCCACGCGATCTAACATACCGACATTCAGGAATCCACGGATGCCGGATTCAGGGATCTGTATAGGATGGGTATTGCTCCGCGTTTTCACGAAATACAAATTGCTTTCCATGGTGCTACACTCGCTTTTGAGATTTCCTCGAGGCTACGTACATATACCTACATCTTCCATCATTTTCATGATACCGTTGAGTTCTGGGAGGCGGGGATGAGAGTAGGTGTGACAGGAAGTGAGCGTTTACATTCGTAGGAGGTAGACTGAGGAGAAGGAACTTCAAATGATCAACGAAGTTCACTTATTTATTATTAATATCTTGCTTACGATCTTACGATTGACATTTCAAAGGAAACAAATCGAAAACTGTTCGAAAGGCGCCAAGAAGTTTCTAATTACAAGGCTCGTAACTAGTAGCACCTGCTTCGATTACGTGAGCTATAGAGTCTAAGTGCTTTGAGTCCTTTAACTTGATCGTGACTGGAAGAGATGGCTGGAAAAGGATTGGCCAACGTACTATTGGCTTTTGCACTATTCGGTTTCTGCAAAACCGCCTGATCGAAGAGCGTTTCTAAGCAATCTGCTAGGACCTTCCACTTTACTCGCCGGTTAAGTGGATATTCTGGTTTGTGGGCTTGGAAAGGCCAAAACTGTTTTGATATTTTCTTGAAAGTTAGTGTCCGAGTTCTGCCCTGAAAATGTTATGTTGATATTTGAAGGAATGCTAGAGTTATGGGTATTTGAATTGAAACTAACTTTGTACAATTTTTATTCTTTCGCAAGCTGACGCAGTGATATCTCAAGAGTGGACGAAGCAATCGGCTTAAAATTTTACGTATATAGAAAGAAAGCATTGTTTCGTCGCTGATATTAAAATTGACGCTGAATCTATAGGTAAAAGTTGTTTGTTTTTAGTAACAAAGAGTAGTGTTCCAATTTTTCGGTAGAATTCGTTTACGCCGCTTTTGAAAGCCATTGTTCCGAAAATGTTTAGTTTATTCTTCCGACACTGACTATTTCCGATAGCCACACTCGTGCGGCATAAAAGACTTATCGATTTATATTTTTCGAGTTACTCTACGATTAACTACAATGGCGTCAGCAGATGCAGTTTTCTCTTTGCTTTTTGTTCGCTTCGTTTGAACGTTTTGTAGCTCGAGGACAACGAAGTATTTTTATTTGAAAAAAATAGCAGCACGATAAATGCGTGATGACTACTCTTACAAATATTGAAGCAACCACGTTCAATATTTTCTATAAAAGAAAAATCCGGAGGGTAATCTTTCCAATCGTGTGAACATAAGCGGTTGGATACGTACGAAGGAAACGAGACATTCATTGAAATTTGTCGCGTTGATTCATAAGAAAAGGAGAAAGCTATCTGATGGATTCTTTGAGCGATAGAAACGAAATTACAGAAAGAAGCTTATTTCAGTTCTATACTCATAACCCGTCGTAACATGTTACGTTTCAGCGTTAAATCCCCGATAGGTCCAAGAGGATCGCGATCGAAGCGTTTTCTTGTCTAATCGGATCTAGATCGCTGTGAGAGTTATCGCTGAGAGGGCAATAGGTTTCCTAGAAACTCGTCCACGATTCGAGTTACTCAGCGTTGCTGACGCGGTGCTCGCGATGGAGAACGTGACACGGTTAAATCCGTTTAACGATAATTAAGATCTCGCGAATTCGCTAGGGGGTCACTACGAATCTTGAGGGGTGGGAAACTGGACACGATAAACTGATTACCAAAAGAAACCACTAGATATATTATATGTATATAAAATGCTCTGTATTCTATGTTGCTACATTGTATTCTGTTACATATATCGTATATCGTATGACGATATATTTACACGTCACGTTTTCTCCCTTCCCCAATCAATTTTCCTTAATTTATTTTCACCACACGTGTACACAACGAGAATAGCGTTGAAAAGCCTCCCACAACGAAAGTATTTCGACCCATCGACCGAGATGTCCATCCAGCGGAAAATCATCGATTCATTCTAGGTTGCTTGCACCTCGAGCGAAGAGCCGACCACCGAGCGATATTTTCTAGAGGGGGGAAGTTTTAAATATAAATTAACGACCACGCCTACGATCTCTCGCGTTTTATCGGCTACTCGCGAAATTTTAACTAGAAATTGTTGGAATGATAAATTTAAAATATACATTTGTAAATTTTGCAGTATATAAATTTCGAAAGTTACGAGATATTTTGTGCGGGTTGAAAATTGCAATTCTTGATTACTGTTACTTAATGAATGTAAATAATGAAGTTGCCAAAATCTTTCCATCTTGTTACGTCAAACTAAATACGACTCGACTTACCATCGAATAGTAACAAGCAAAGGGGTAATTTCGGTTTACAGACAATTAAGACCGCCGAAAAGTGCTTGTTGGCAAACAACTCATTTCTACAGGATACGATGTTTGCGAGTTACTCAAGAGAATCTTTTTTTATTCATAAAGTCGAAATATATAAGAAAACGATTTATAAAAAATTCATAAAAATCACGATTATATCAGATCACGAACATATAAGAACGAATACTCGTAGTAGATCGGAAGAAAAAAAAAAGAAAAGAAAAATCAACGTCCGAATATAGGAAGACGGTAATTTTGTGCAACGGTTCGTGTTAACGTTCGCAAAAGCGTTGCACCGGTTGTATCGAAATAATGAGATTCACGAAACATCGCGTGTCGCCGGGAACTTCTATAAGAACTTCGCTTATAAATACACCCGCTGTCAAAAGTTCGGAACACTCCAAGGATCTAAGCTCGGCGACGTATTACAATGTTTGTAAAAGAAATTTATGGAAGTTAGAAGCATACATTTTATTTATTTACAAAAATTTTATATTAAATATTAATTTTCCTAAATTCGAAACACCAGAGAACCATTAATCGATAGATGAATGTATATTTACTATATTTTCAATCACCCGGCCGTATATTTTGCTCATTTCCGCAAACAATGTAACATTTACCCCTTTTCACCCCCCGAAAGAAAGAAAACCGTGGAGATTCGCAGAAATCAATACTTTCCGCGTGCAAACTACCGTGTGGGACGCATCCAACGCCTCGTTGAACTCTACACGGCGATCCCGCAATAGGGATCCTATTCGACGTCGTTTTCGTTACAGGAGGAGATCGAGTTCCGAACGTAATCGGAATGACACCCTGCGAGTTTCGTGTCCCGGCAAAAGCGTTCTCGGATGAAGCTACGAGCGATGCGACCGCGAACACGACACGCTTCATTTGAAAAAGTAAAGAATTTTCTCTCCCTTTCTCTCTATTTCACACTCGTCGAATGAAAGTTTCGCGTCGTCTTTGATCTACGAGCAATTTCTATGTTAATAAGCTCACCCTCGTATAACACGTTACTTTAAGAACACGATTTTGGCGCAACTCGCTGCGAAAATTGCAAGAGTAGTTTTCGTGCAACACGAAACTTTGACTGAAATTAATGGGAGGCTCCTCCGTTTAAGGTGTAGGACAATTTTTATTTCAAGTTAGGTATTTATTCTTTCGGGTTCAAAATAATTGTATGTACCTATATCTAAATTGAAGGTGCTCTCTCTCTCTCTATCTCTCTCTCTCTCTCTCTCTCTCTCTCTTTCTCTCTCTCTCTCTCTCTCTCTCTGTGTGTGTGTGTGTATATATATATTACATGTAGTATATTTAATTATATATTAATTGCATTTGTTGGATAGAAGATTTAATATCGCAATATTATTAAATTATTTATATTTTTGTATATCACGTATCTTCGATCTCTCCAACAATCAACATGTACGTACCTATTCTACGGATTAAAAAAAAAAGGTAAATAACAGGACGAACAGAAGGGGGAAGAAACAAGTGAAAACAAGTAGGATCTGGAATCTTTTATAATATATTCCTAGGACGACTACAAACGCGAAATGTCGTCCACGAACGCCGTTTGGAAATAAGTACAGGAGTTAATTACCATTCCGTGCTCGTTTTAAAGGCGAACTCGCACAGACGAAAGAAAAAAGAGAGGCAGCGTTGGAACATTATCGTGTAACGAGTAAAATTCTCTAAGGCGTCGCTCGATTTATCGGATAAGTGACCATCTCCGGAGGAGGAATGGAGAAGAAAAGAAACAAGAAAAAAAGAAGAAAGAAAAAGGGAGAGGGGTAGTAGAAAGGAAGGAAAAGACGAATCGATTAAATCTGTTCACATCGAAAAACCCTTCCTTGACGGGTATTCTCCCTTCGTTAGGGAGTTTTCTCGCTAATGGTTCTTTCACCACCATCGGCTACGATGCACTCTCGGTGTGATTCGATTTCACGCACTATTTGCGTCGAAATAAAAGCAGGAACGAACAACGGATAACGGAGAAGGGAGGAGTCACGAGTTTTACGTGGGGTTAGAATGAAGTTCGATCCGAAAAGAGTAATTTTCGTGGGAGAATTATCGCACCCTTGGACTAATTATTAGATATTTTGTTTTGAAGCTACATTACGATAAGGAAAAGTGTTAAATTTCAACAAAAATTATAGCTTCAATCTTCAGTGGATGATACGAACAAAATTTGGAGAAAAAGATATTAACAAAACGGATGATGAAGTATTAATACCTCTAAAAAAAATTTCAACAATATTTCCAGTTATGCAGTCGTGATTTCTTTTCGCCAAAGTTTCTTCCCTCCCACAGATTTCGGATACAGTAACGAGAGAAAAATAGCCAAACAGTTCGTAAGAAAAAAGGCTCACGGTAGCCGTAATTTCACCTTCTTCGAAAGTTACTACTCGTAAGGGAAAAAGTACCAGAAGCACAAGTGTGAACATTCGTGAGACGGTCCACGAAAGTTATCTAAGTTTTGTGTTATCTAAGTTGTGCTGTGCTTTTGAGAAACGGGCTCTTTCGATCGATTAAAAGTACGTAAGCGTAACACGATGTTACCTAATCAATTGTCAACCTCCAAATTATTTGTTTTAATATTTAACATATTCACTAACGAAAAATAATTTAATTATACTCACCCTACAGAAAAAATTATTTACCTATTTATAAGATTGAATTCAATATTTAAATTACAATAAAAAAAATAATAATCATCATTAAGGAACGATATCTCGAAATTAGTGTCATCTTAGAAGAAAAGAATGTTCATCTCTCGAAAGTAGAAGTTCATAACCATCGAAACAGACATGTCTTCGCAAAATGGCTTCCCCAGTCACAGTCCGCCCGTCGATCATCGATTTCCAGCGATACGAGCAACGTCGACAAAGTGATATCGATTACATCACGCTCTATGATTCCGTATACAAGCGAGAGTGAACGCGTTTACGAGTAAGTAGGCCATTCTTCCGTTCGCGTCGACACAAAAGCCTCCGAGCCAACTGGCGAATAATGAAGGAGGTTTGAAAAAAAGGAAAGGAAAGGAAAAATGGGGAGAATGGGGCGGAGGGGAGAGAAAGAAGAAAAAAATGACGAAGACGAATCCGTAGTGGGTACTCGTGAGCTCGTGGTATACGTGGGATAGTTTTTCCATCCGGTTTCCATCCTCTAATTTTCTCGATATCCTATGAACGATCCATCCCGAGCTATTGTATTGTTAGCGCGTCGATTACGTTCATTGTCTTTCTTGATCGAGTGTTGGAAAGAGAGAGAGGAAGAAATAGAAGAAAAAACAAGGCTTTAAACAAACTGTTTTTCAACAATTCATCAGTTTTCGAATGATCGAATATTAGCTTTTTCGTGAAAGAATGTAGGTTTAGGTGGAAAATTGCAATTGGAACGTAAATAATGTGGAATTCGATATATACAAATTTCATCTTAAATATTTCTCTCTCTCTCTCTTTTTTTTTAATCCGTCTTTACGTCAGCTGGTGTTCACAAACACACAAATACACGGGGAGTACGCAATTAAGGTTGGTATTCTCCGAATATCTTGGGTATCTTGACGAGAAAATTCACATTCTCGTGTAGAACGCGTGGCAAGGTGGTGTATCATCGTCGCCTAGAAAATTAGTCGAGTGTACAGATTGACCCGCATATCCTACCCTATTACCGGATCGACGACTCTTTTATCGATAGCTCGCGTGTTGTGCACGAGTCCGGAATAGAAACACGCTTGGAACGTTTCTTTGCCGAAAATGCGAGCCTACTTTTTGGAATCGTTTCAATGGAAACGGGATTTCAACTCCGTTACACTCCATTTTTGATTCGGTCTTTCTACAATATTGAATAGTTGTTTTATATTTTCTGGAGTAATGACGCTTTTTGTGCTGTGTAATATATTTGTATATTTATTATTATATTTCCATTATAGTATAATTAAATAAATATATTATATCATATTCTCGTTATTATATTTCATATATATTAAATATACAACATATTACCACAGTGCCAAAATATATAATATATATAATATATTACAATTTTAGATACTATCCAGAAGGATCCTAAAGTCATTTCAACGAAACCAAGCTGCAAAAATACTTTCGATCGTCCAAAAAGCCAATTCACAACTTTTCGTTATCGCGAAGCTCGCGAACGATACGATACGAAAGTAGGAAGCCATCACGCGAAAGAATATCGTCTAATTTATCGGAACGCGTACTTCGCTTGCTCAAACGTTGGGATTTCCACGATTCGAATCGTATCTTCGTATCTTCCTCTTTCTCTCTCAGTAACGGTAGCCGATTCGATAGACTGTGTGCCGGATGAAAATTCGTTATCTAAATTGAGCCTCATTTCGCATAGCTACCTCCAGAACGGGCTTCCAGGCTCGACCAATTCGTCGAAATAAATTAACGCGCTGCTCTAATTTTCGTAACGAGCCCCGAGCAATTATATTTCACCTGACTCTTTCTCCTTCCTCTTATCCGTGCGCGCGCACATATACCTCACGTATACGTGTATACTCCTACACATTGATACGTATATACCTATATGACGCACACACAAACACACGTGTGCACGCATACGTAGGGGTTCGTAAGAAGAGGGTTAGAAATGAGAACGCTCTATCGATGCGCCGTTTTATGCCAAAATACGGCCTGCCAAGATAATTAGTACCATCTTAAATATTTATGAAAGCGTGCAAGTCAAAGGGGAGTCGTGCAAATTAGAAGGAAAATTGCGGTTGCAATTTTTTTTTCTTTTTCTTTTACTCAGGGTCGTAATTGAGGTTATATTCGGGTCAACATTTTTTAAATCGATTTACGTTCATTTTTTTGTGTGCGATATAACAGTGAAAGTGGGAAGTTCAATAACACTGTCCAACAGTAAAAAAATTACTTGTTGGCCACTAGGTGATCCTTATAGATCTTGTCGTGTTAAAAACGAATTTGCAATCCGTTTGTCTCCATCACCCTCAGTTTTTGAAAAAATCGATTTTGAAAAAAATGGCCGTTTTTCAACTTTGACTTCAATTTTCGTCGTAAGTATTAGTGATAGACAATTTCTTGTTGGTTCGCTGAATTCTGTAGAGTTTTACGAATAAAATGGTATGCAACACTTTTGCAATACCAGTATCCAAATATGTTTAGACATTAATTAAAGTTGACGGGACACGTTACGGACATCTTTTTTGCGAGACTTTTTTCAACTTTTTTCAAGGTCGCGCGGCGTCAGCAGTGGTTCTCCGTGATATCGTGCTTGACGCGCGGCATTATAAGGCGACGCAGAGCACTGGCATGTGCATCAGTATGAGAACC
>JAIFRP010000002.1:4962187-4977992 GCA_032403825.1 Odynerus spinipes | reverse complement strand
TATATAAAATGTCCTTCGAATTTCCTAACGCTAATTATTTAACGTAATACGACTATAGATCAGGAATACCAAACTAACTAAATATAATTTTTATTTAAATTACTTTTGTCTTCAGGATTCATTGTGGATGTTACGCCCACACTTCGTGGGACACTCCACGCATAATGTGGACTAACATTCTGACTGATTTCGCACATTGCTCAAATCATAAATAGAACTTTCAGGGTTTTCCCTTTAGCCTGTGCGGAGTGGTAAACAAGTTCCGCTCTTTCGCAATAGACACGATGCTCGTACGCTACAACTCGCGTTTGACTTTCGTCTTTTCTCGCTTCGTCCGTTTCTGAACGTTGTTAGCTTTTACTCGAGCTACTTTCCCGCTCAATTTCCGTCTTTACCGGATTCTAACTCGAAACTCTAGAGTCGCGGAAAATTGCTAGTGCAGTGGTCCTTCGAATTGTTACATAATTCGTTTATTGGGTACCTTACATGGAAAAGTGTACACTAATTTTGTTGTTGTATGTGAAACGAAACAAAAAGTGGAGTGAAATAGTGAAATAATGAAATAGTGAAATAATGAAATAGTAAAATAGTGAAATAGTGAAATAATGAAATAATGAAATAGTAAAATAGTGAAATAGTGAAATAGTAAAATAGTGAAATAGTAAAATAGTGAAATAGTGAAATAATGAAATAATGAAATAGTAAAATAGTGAAATAGTGAAATAGTAAAATAGTGAAATAGTGAAACAGTATAGTACCATATAACACAATATCTTATCACATAACAATAATGCGATAAACATAGTCTAATGATGTAAAATCTACAAAGGGCGTGTAGATTTCCAGTTGCGATTTGTTAGCTCGAAAATTCCGACGGTTGACTGTGACACACGTCTATGCGGGCTCCTGTCTCCGTATAAATAATGAAAAGTAAATGGAAAATTCCAGGGTGTCCGGAAGAGAAGGGTCTCTAGAGTAAAATTCCATGTCTTTTTGGTCAGCCAAACGTTGGCTAACATTGTTTCCTTTTCAAGACTTTCATTTCATTCTCTAGCATCGTCGATCATTATTATTCTTAATAATTATGTTTCCGCGTTATTTAAATCATATATCGCACTATGCAAAACGTTTTGTTATATTTTAACAAACACACACATACATTAAGTGCATCAGTTAAACCCTTCGACGATAATCACAATAGTCTTCGCGATAATGGGTGCACGAGAAAATAAATAAACCGAAGTTATTACTTCGCAGAGTTTCTTGAGACTTCCGGGAAGGCTAAAGGAGCTAGCTTTGTTGTTGAACGAGCTCGCGAGATACTCGAGAGATATAGAGTATACATGGGTACGTTCATATACGCGTGTCTGGTCAAAAGTTTTGGGATTAGTCCTGTATAGTTCGTAGATGAACTTAACTCACTCTTGGAAGCGTAATTATGTGGGATTAATTATAGAAAGTGTTCGACAGTTTGAAACAGGGTGCGCGATTTTCGAGGGAGAAAGGGACGCGAATGTTGAGCTGTAATAAGGGATGAAAGATTTATTTTAGAGGATGTTTGGAATAAACACAATGAATAATAACGTAGCAACGAATATTATATCATGAATTTATTTAAAAACAATATCAAATTAGATATTAATATAACAAATCCTAAGATTAAAAATTTTAATTAACACACACGTTATTCCATGAAATACGTTTCGAAATTCGTACTCGCATACCTACTCATCAAGATTGTTACGTAAACGACCTGATCATACCCGCCACGAAAACAATAATCTATTTTCATTAATGATGTTATTCAGACAGAATGGGTCAGTTCGCAAGATTTCGCTGAAAATAGTCGAACGAATTACGGCAGGAAAATGTGACGTAATTATCATGTTGTAACGAGGCAACGCTTACGTAAATCAACGTTGGACGGCGATTGCTCGACTTTATTAATTAATCTAATTAACTTAATTAAAAGCTAAAGCCGCGTTCGTACGTGAATAAAAAGGATGAGAAGAGGGAAAAAAGGGACGAAAAATAATCCGATCGCGCTTGAACGTTAAAAGAGTACGATTTATGTGCCGGCTTCCGGCGTAATTTGCAGTGATCTTACGTTCTGGAATCATCTTACTAATTACGAATTCACGAACGGGGCATACGAAAAGGGAAGTTAAATAATTATCGCGCTTACGAGTCGGGCTACGAAGTAACGTTTCTCTCTGGACATATTTTCAAGAAAATTTCGAGTTCACTGAATCACATTCGCTGAACAATAACGAGAAATTTAGACGCATCCTTTCGCTCGGAGCATCCAGCTGTCACCATCCACGGGAAAAAACTAAGAACCGGATTTCTTTTTCTTTTACGTTTATTATTATAGCTTGGCTGAACGAATGCGGGATGAAATGAAAGTGTTCTTGCGTCATGGGACAGGAACATCTTTGTGTTATGGAAGAAAGAAGATATAGAAATGAGTCGGGACGTTTTGCTTCGTTGAATAGAATAGTGTCAAATATAAAAAAAACATATCGAGCCCTTCTTCGTACATTTCATTTCAAATGAAAAAGTTTTATAATATAATACTTCTGAATTTTTTTGTCTATTTAAACGAGACATTAATTTACATATCCTACATTACATATCATATTTACATCTTTCCATTGTTCAATTTTTTCGACCGTCTAATTAACATTAGGAAAAAAAGTCAACAATTTGCCTGGGAAGGGAAAAGAAGTAGAAATGGACAATTCTGGTCAGCCAATAAGAACACCACCCTACTTCTCCATATCACAGTCGTTTGTAATCAGTCGATATATCATACTCGAGGTTGGTTGGCCCTCGAGACATCTCCCGCGTCCTTGTTAACGTGGTCTATTATTGCGATCTGAAGTAGACAGAGGGAGTAGTCTGGTCTACCGCGAGCGAAATATCGCTGCGTACCGAGTAAAAGCTATTCTAGCCGTTGTTTACTCTAAACGTTGAATGCGTAGGTACAGACCGAGCAATATTTGCTACCGCGAAAACGGTTAATTAGTTGCAAAGTAAAATTACCGATAACGAACTCGGTAGCCGATGATTGTTAATAAATTCGTCAAAACTCAAAGACCAATCGAACTAGCGGAGAAACATTTCCGTCGGTATCCGAGAAAATTGATTTAATAATTAACGAAAGTCTAATGAAACTAAAATCTCTGAAATACCAGATCTTTGAAAAAAGATTGTAAACAAGATTTAGAGTCGTTTCGCTTTCTTTTTTGTTGGTCGGACGAGTCGATGCGTAAAGAATAAAAAAAGATATAAAAAATATATTATATATTGTCGGCGGTAAGGCAACGAGAGGCCGAGAACGGGCCGACCTGTGCTGATTTTCGAGTCGTTGAACGAGCGTGCAAAATGTAGCGCGCTATGCGGTTGTACGCTCAGCGTGTAGTCCAAAGAACCATGTAGTGCACTTCACTTTGTTCATCAAGGGCACTATATAGACTCACGATACACTAGTAGGGTCGATGCAGTGGTCAAAGAACGACGTACTTGATGACATAGCGAGATATATGTATGTACGTATATCTACAGGGTGTCCAAAAATATATTCGCTCCTCGTACCTGCGTCTAACATCGTTTCGACATAACGTTCTATGAATTGTTGTATATTGTTCAGTAGACACAGCATTGCAGTTTATACACTCAGTTGCATAACTTTAGCGTCACCTACGTTTTGAGACGTTTTGAAGTTTGGGGTAAGAATTTAAACAAATAAATTGTAATGAAATTTATTTAAAGTTCATTGCTCGTCATACCCTTTAAGCTTATACAAATGATTTTTTAATATTCCTACCCCGAAGCTCGAATCAACTAAAAATATAGGTGGTGCTAAAGTTATGCAACAGAGTGTATGTTTTAAGATTTATCGTAAATATTTTATCGTATCGTACTTGTTTGTGTTTTTCGAAATACTCGTATTTCACGTGACCCCGAGTGATGAGCAACGACAATAATGATAACGATAACAATAATAATAATATACAGGAACGAAATTACGCGAAGGCACGCGAAGTAATTTTGCCGCGTTTTAATCTGACCCGACTCGGATATCTACGTTGGACGTACAAGAAGAAGAAGAAGAAGAAGAGAGCTGAAGGTTGGATGAAAGGGATGGGGTGGAAAAGGGGAGAAGGATGAAGCATCAGCAGCGTTGTTGTCTGTCGTCGCGTGTGTGCGTCCTTCGCACTTTCGGGGCTTACACTTTTCCATGTCGGCGCCATTTAATTGCTTTTCCAAGGGCCCTGGCTCGTACTAATATACATATTAGTGGGCTGATTAAAGGTGGTCCGCTAGGGGCGCGTATGTCGCGAGTAGAATTACACGAAATACGTGGACATATGGCGGTGTAACATTTCTGGACGCTTTAAAGTCATTTACAGAGTCGAATTAATTATTTCGTGTGACTCGAACATTTATTACTTGGATAAAAAGTTTAGCGATAAAATGAAGTATTATAATTGTTTAGTATTATTATTCAGTATTATAATTGTTTCGTTCAGTATAATTATTCAGTATTATAATTGTTCAGATTTGTTGAATATTTGTAGAATGTTTCGAGTAAAATCGTCCAGATCAAAATAGAGGTCACCAGTGACTGGCAATGTATCGGCACACCGACGTCACCATAATCGTCGGCCATATTACGTCGCCATACCGCCTGATCTTTCCGCAGATATTCATTATCGATCAGTATTATTATATCGACGCTCGCTCGCGAATTACACGGATTTCGAGGCTCCCGGGGTACTTAGGAGTTTACGCTCCGTTCATTTATTGGGTTACATGCTAATCGAGTTACGCGCAAGTTATGGTTTATAGCGGGAGTTGCGTGCGCGTACGTATTCGACCATTTTATGGGTTATTAACGGCAAACGAACGAATTTTAGCTTCGGCTCTTTGTTGTTTCGTTATTTATAATTAAGTTGTACTCTCGCGCGAGTACGGTTTCTCGTTGAAGATCTCGAAACTATGCTAATAGCGGTAGCACTATAATATTATATTTATTTATGAATATTAAAATATCGTAGATAAAATGAGAGGAATTACGACGTTGTGTAAGACAAAGGAAATCCATCAAATAATGGAAAACATTTAAGATCGTTGTAATACGGGTAAAATAGTAGCACCATTTTGGAAATTCCATCGGTGTAAAATTCTCGACGAAAAAGGCGATTCAACTGTCTCGCGTGGCGCACACAATTGAGGCTCAATGCTAGCACGGTTTTTAAAGAACGGCTGACACGGATTTTTCCTCGGCGTTGCTAGCCCCGATGATAAATCGCGTCGCTTATCGTCGCTGACATCGTCTCGGTCGTGCGTTTAAAAGCTTAAAGAGCACTGATCGTAAAGTGTTTTTCGCGGATCGCCCCCGCGCAAAGAGAAATCGATTGTGCGCCGTTTCTCCAGCGCGCGATGATGGTTCGTCGCTTGGATAGAAAAAAAAGAGGCAGGAAGAAAGGATGGATGATGACGATGAAAAGAAATCGCGGGGTGATGTTTCTATCTCTAAAGGGTAAGGTTATCTAAGCACACGTGTACGGTATCTAACACGTGTCTGATGTCGTCAAAAAATTGGTATTAACGTTATACATATAGTATTTTATTATAATGGGGACGTAAAATAAAAAGTATGAGAGAGAATATAAAAAAAAATATAAAAATACTTGAATATGTTAGATATATAAGCTGAGTTAACACGGATATAGTGGAGGATAGTTCAGCATAGTTGTTTCCACATTGATACAGTAGGTTATAGTTGAGTTAATGTAAATATAGTTGTGCATAGTCAAGTTAATACGAGATATAATCGATTATAGTTGAATTAATAGTGTATTCGAAAAATTTCTTAACCCGTGGCAAGCTCCCGAAAGAAACCGATCGAAGATATAGTCCCTCGTGGAAATTGATTAAGAGTAAATCGAAATTCTCGACGGGAGCTATCTATCGATCACTCTCGGTCGCGAATTCACGAACCGAAAGTTTCGACTCACTCTCTCTCTCTCTCTCTCTCTCTCTCTTTCTCTTTCTCGAGTTCTCCACAGGCGATCGTGTTATTTATTTCAAGCGAGAGCAGCAGACCCGATCGAGCATAACCGTGCTAATTTAATTGGAAAAGTTTCGTGGTACGGCACGAACCTTCTTAACCACCCCACCACCACCCACGCCCTAACCCAACGCAACCACGATCGCCTCCGATGATCGTCAACCGGAATGTATCGACTCCGCTTGGCGATTATGACAGCGAAAGCTTCGCGGATCTCATTGCCCCTCGGCTAGTAATTACATCCTAATGGAGCTAATTACGTTCGCCGTCTCTTCAACGCGATAATGATAATCCGTGTTCGTTCATTCGCTCGCTCGCTAGTTCTCTTTCGCTCGTTCATTATTGTTATCTCCCGATCAATTTCGGGCGAGTTCTCGTAAATGTTATGCCTGTTTTCCGTGTTACGTCCTCTCTCTCTCTCTCTCTCTCTCTCTCTCTCTCTCTTTGTCGCTTTCTGTTTCTGTCTCTCTCTTTTCTAGAAAGCAGATCGTGCTAATAAGAGTTTAATTAGTGCGAATAAACCACGTAATTGTTCTTCTTACCGCTCTCTTAACCGGCTCTCTTAGCTCGTTCGTCTTCGCGATTTGAGTACTCATCCTGAAACTATCTAAATATGTTGGTTTAATTTAGAATCGAGAGATAACTGCATTTTTAGCATGGATCTGTTTGGTGTTTAATAATTTATGGAAAGAATAATAGATTTATCTTGAAAAGTAAAGTATTGGGATTGAGTAGTTTGGTTGGGTTAATTCACTGAGTGGGGACAACGTTGTTAATAGTATTTGAATTTTATTTGAGTATGTTACAACAGTTAGGTGACTTAATACAAATAGAGTGAAGAATAGTTCGGTATAGTTGAGTTGATTTACATATAGTTGACTATAATCGAATTAGCACGAGTATAGTTGAGTATACTTAAGTTAATGTGAATACGTTTGACTATATTTGAGTTGAAATGCATATAATATAATAAAACATGAAACTTATCGAAGAAATTTAATAAAAATAGATTCTCATCTATGATCGAAATTGAACGTATGACATCGAAGAAGCGCCCTTTCCCAGGCCTTTCCCTTCTTTCACCTTAAACTTCTCAAAGATATCCAATCTTCCTAAGTTGCGACTTTACAACTAATTAAAACTGTCACCAAGCGGATTTCCCCGCAACGAGGAGCATTCGACGTTTCTCCTACACCCGGGCGAGATATTACGTTGCATTTTAATCCTATCGACTTGCACAAATATGGCACCCGTAGTCATCGTCATTATTATTATTAGATGAAGTTCGAAATAGTATTAATAACTTTGTTATTAGAGACTAGAAGCGAAACTCTCATCTTCTTAGACCAATACCTCAGATAACGTTTATAATTCGGCGATGAAATGTGTCCTTTGAGTTATCAAGAGGGTTATCAATCTTTTTTTTTAATTTATTGTGATATATATATTAATTTTTATTATTATATATTATAACTTTCTGATCCGCAGCATTATTGTTGAATATTCTATAAATTACAGACATTTTGTGCAGACTACCACTCTTCGTCTTCACTTCACGAACGTGAAGGGTTGCAACCCAATTCGATGGACAATTTCTTTCCATTCTCGAACACGAACATAGCACGCGGGCATGAATATAACGAAAATGCAGTTTCTTCGTGCAACGGTAAATGGCCAGATTGCGCGCGAATCGGTCATAATTCACAAATCACAGTTCTTTTTTCTTTCTTCCCCCGGCGATGCACAAACGACCACCGACATTATAGAAGCGAGTATCGACAAAACGTTGTACTTTATCGCATAGCAAACAACTCGTTTCTATCGGCGACTCGATCTCACGAATTTCGTGAGAATTCGTCTTTCAACGAATCTCTTGGCTCGCGTGTTCCCGTCGGTCGGGTAACAATCAGAAAATGAGATTTTTATCGTCTAATAAAAAAATATTACGAATCTCTTATCCATTATGTATTATATATTATTACGTATGCATAGTTAACCCCAAAAGCGTTGAATTATTAAAGTATTAAAGGCATTACGACTGATCGTAATTATAAATTGTACAAGGGCATTTTGTATTTTATCAATTTCAATATTAATTATTACAACTACCTTTTTCATATCCGATAGATTGAATTACATCGAGAACTGGCGGCTACGTATTATTAATTTGGGTAATGCGATGTTCACTTACACATAGAATTTCGTATTTATAGTTATAATAACATTGCTACATTATACGGGTCGTTTCGTTTGCGCGCGAAATTTTATTAAAATCCCTATTTTTGCTCACCGATCGAACAATGATACTACCGTCCGTTCTCTCTCTTGGTAGGTCATTAATTGCGAATTATATCACTCGTCCATTTAGGCATGCAGCGTGTGCTTACGCAATAAAAAGAATAAATATAAATGCTGCGGCCATCCCGAAGCACTTCGTAGTTTTGACAAAAAGCTCGGGTGAAACGACTAATTGCAAAAAGAAACATGTTCGATTATATAATTACATAATAAATTGGTAAATAATTTATGTTACAGAATGAATGAAAAAAGTGGAACAGATACTACAATAATTTGGTTTTTTTTTGTTTCAGATCTCGAAGACTCTGAAAACTTCGCAGTCGTGACTCTCGCAGAATCGATTAATCGATTTTAACAATGCCGCGCGAAAAGTGAGCGGGTTAACGACGAGCCGCGAGATAAAGCCGTCGGGAAAGGGTCGGGAGATAATAAACGTCGGATACGTGAAGTTTTAATTCGTCCGCGACTCAACCACGTGACTCGTGCTATGAATCAAAGGGAAAATCCTTCGACGACGTCGTATCGATCGGTGATAAACAGTGGAAGTCGTTCGGTTCGAAAGAAAGGTGCGCGAGCGAAGATGCTATCAGCGAGATTCTTCTCGGCGTTACGAGGGTCCAACGGATGGTAAATCTTCGAAGGAACTGCTCCGGGCGGTTAATTGAACTCGATGATCGACTCGAATGGTAAGTTTCTTGAAAGGCGAGCTTCGATATTTCTTAAATAAATTCCGAAAATTCCAATATCATTTTTTTTCAATTCAGCAACAGAACATAATTACGACAAATATTTAAAACGTCGAATCATTGAAAAAAAAAATCGTCTCGATTTGCTTTACAACTTCCGTAAATCTTCTTTATTATAAGAAACGATTTTAATAACAATAACGTACCATTTGTTAATAGAATCATATCCACTTCCCTGTAGGATCCTGAACTAATTTACCATTCCACCCAGCATTTACTTACATATACCATCCACCGAGAGAAATTCCCGATCAGAATTTCGTAATAGCTAGGATGAAAGAGAGTGAACGAAAGGGAGATGAGAGAGGAAGAGAAAGACAGAAAAAATAGGGAAGGGAAAAAAATGAGCCCAGTCGATAAGGAAGAGAAATTATCGAGAAAAGCCATGCGTGCGAAATAGCTGATCCTCGCCCTCACCCGTGGACTACGATTTCCCGTAGTCACCGCCCAACCCCTCCACGCCCCGCCCCTTCATAGATGACGATGAGAAAGACGTGATCCTGTTACGCGGGGCTGAGTCTTCAGCTTCCTTTCCGTGCCGATAAGTACTGATTTCCATAATGGTTCCACGTACGAGTGCACTCACATTCTCCTTACTATCTCTCCCTCTCTACCTCTTCTCTCTCTCTCTCTCTCTCTTTTTCTCTCTCACTCTCATTGCTCGACACTTCTCTCGTGTCTCCCTAGACCTTTTTGCCCCATTCGCTTTATCGCACCCAATAGCGAGTATTACATTTGAGAGAAAGAAAAAGAGAGAGAAAGCAATGAGAGTGATCTCCCCGTGATCAATTGAATATGAACGTGTGTAGGGATATACCAGGATCACTAGTACACAATAGCGTACACTGTACACTAAGTGTATATGAAATTCAATGGGCACCCTATTTGGGAATATGTGCACTACCTGAGCTTTCTGTTCAAGAAATTGAAGAGGCACTCTCTATTTATTGGAGCAAGTTATTCGTCCACTTGTCCACACAATTGGGGCTCTGTTTATACATGTATCAAATTATTAAAAAAACCTAAGTATTAGTTGGACTTCCGTTGTAATAATGTGATGTGCAAAATTTTGCTGTATTTGCTAAATGGATACGTAGTTATGCTATTTTATCACCAAGATATTGGACCGTTTCAATTTAAATGACACACCCTGTATATATTTCCACGAGGCACCCAGTGACTTATGTACGATGGCGTAGATCGGTGCAGGGGAGCGCAGTTTGTCAGAGACTGATTAATTTTCGCCGATACCTTCCATAACCAATCTATAGCTACGGAAACGTCTGGGGAGGTTGGGATATATGTAAGACAGGTTACCTAACTCGGTGAGTAATGAACGCGTTAATTCGTTGCCGTGGCCAAGATTCTACGCCACCGAGAATTTACGAGGAAGAGATAAGACTAATTGTTAGATACGCGCGACTTAATGGCCACCCTACCTCAAATAATTTTCTTTTTACTTTTCTTGATATCCTTTCGACCAAACGAAATTGCAGATTACTCGCCCATTACCAGAGCATGATCTTTTTATCGAAAGCATCCCACAAACTTCCCTATCACCGGCCAAAATTTTCTGTTTCTCGCTTATTCCTTGATCCTCCTTTTCCACGCGAATTTAATTAACGTTACCAAAATATTCATCGTGCGCTCTTCTAAGGTCCTGGATCCCCATTTTCATAGAAAGAGGACTCTTTAGCTTTATCTAAGCTTCCAAGTACTATCTTGCGAAGGAACGCGTAAACCACGCGCACCATGGTACCACCATATAGCCATATCGAGATCCACCCTCGAGAAAATGAGAGGAGGGATGGGCCTTGGGGGGGAGGAGCAATGAATTCGAGACACGTAGGAGAGGTGAAGATGAAAGAGACGAAATATTTTTAGAGCACTCGTAATAAGGTCTTGATGATTTCCGACTAGCGAAAGGACGAAAGGGATTTTAATTTTTTCATTGATAAATAATAAAACACATTGTAGAAATTTGTGTTAATAAGGTTGAGAGCATATGAATCATCTTGATAACTACCTAAAAATAACAATAGTACATGACATGGAAACGCGCGATGTAAATAACCTGTTGTGTTGAATCCTTTCAGAAGTGGTGGGGGCAATGCGTCCTACCATCGTACTTGGCATACAGTCGTCATTGCCCCGCGGTGGCTAGATGAAGAAGGATCACGCAGTGGACCGGTGATCGATACCGGATACCGCTTGTCAACGCGCGAAATTTGATTCGCGATGGAACTCCTTCCGTTGGTACTACTCGCTGGCCTCCTGATCGCCCAGCCAACCGCCCATTCGCTCTCGATCAAGAGCAAACTCAACCCACGGATCGTGCAGACGCGTTACGGCGAGGTGCAAGGTCTAATAAGGTCCTTCGAGAACGCAAAGTTCCTTAAACCGATCGACGTCTATCTTGGAATACCTTACGCAACTCCACCTGTTGGAAGTAATAGATTCTCACCAACGAGAGCGCCCAGTCCCTGGGAAGGTGTCAGGTTAGTCCTAATTTCCTCTTATCTTGTTATAACAAATTATGCACAATAAACGTAACATATAGGGAAATGTGAGCACGAGCAAAAGCCTTAGAAAGCAACGGAAGTTTGGAGCGGGACTCGATCTTCAATGAGAGAAAGTTCAAAAACGTTGAAAATTGCGAACCAACGAGTTAGCTTCGCGCAAATAAATTATTCAAGCCGAACAAGAACACAGCAATTTTCGAAAGTTTAATCAGCGTGGGTTCGCACGGTCTTCGCTTAATCATCGCAACCCTGGTGATTCCAAGTATTTCAGGAAAACCCTCGAAAAAGTTTATGATTCACGCTCACCGCGCAATTTCTTCGAGTGGATATAGATGACCCTCGTATAACACTGAAAGTAATACTGCGATGATCTCATGGAATCGTTGTATACGGGGGATTATAACGAACGACTTAGCTGCACCAGCGAACGTGTATGTACCTTTCACGAGTTTCATCTAACCAATATCGGTGAATCTATAACGCAAGATCGAAGCTACTCTTACGATCTCTAATAAACTCACCTACTCTTTTTTCTCTCCACCATTACCACTGAGCCGTTATCGTGAACTCGAGTCCTTAATGATCCTGATGTGAAATGGTTACGAGGGTAGCACGAACGAGCCATCTAACTGAGAATATAAATTTATTTTTTTAAATTAAGCGGTAACACGAACGCTGATTAAATGAATCTGTGTGTAACGAGCATTATCCAATTTAGCCTTTGTAATCGACTTTACAAGAATCCACTTTATCGACTGGGCTTATTTAGAAAAATTTTGTTGTCTCTTCCAGATTATCGGACTCGGTTGGTCCAGTTTGTCCTCAGAAACTTCCAGACATCTCGAGCGAGCAAGAGGCACTCGAACGCATGCCTAGAGGAAGACTGGAATATTTGAAGAGATTGCTACCTCATCTGCGAAACCAAAGCGAAGATTGCCTCTATTTGAACATCTACGCACCAGCCATGGGTGAGTCGAGAGATTTCCATTCCGATAGGATTCCTTATTGTAACAATCATGTCGCAAGAAAATCACTGGCGCTATTTCGTTCGTGAAACAGGAAAAAAGAAATATGAGAAATATTATATAATTATATAATTTTCTCTATACCAAATATTTTAGAGTTGCTAAAATACCAAGACTAACTACAACATATATATAATATGATATATAATAGATATGATATAACTATGATGTATTGTGATACAAATATAATGTTCACGCAGGCATAAATGATAACCGAGATATATGTGTATATTATATCGTGGAAAAGGGAAAAAAGTGAAACGGTTCCAGGTGAAATCGCAGAAGTATATAGGTACGTGGACTCACGCCTTTGTATTAGCCACGTGTGCATCTAACCACGTAAACGCTCGCATTTCTCTGCTCACTGATCCTAGAAACGAAACGTTTTCTCCTTCCGCGTGCCGTCCAGCGAATCGCAAACGATTACGGAAGAGAGTGAAATAGAAGAACCCAACACTCTTTTCCTTTCTCTTCTTATCTCTTTCGACGACTTCCTTTTCTTGGTTATTTCTTCCAGAAAATCGAAATTCGCCAGCAATTTTTATCCTAAACGGTGATCATTACGACCTTAAAGATTAAAAAGGATTCTATTTACACAAGTCTATATTAGTCCAACTGAGATACAAGCTTTTTATGTAATTTAGATAAATTCTTAATTTGTTACACTTTATACACATAATATTGTAATATTTCACACTATACACCTAACTTCTTTCAACCCCTCAGAGAAAAGAAGAAACAAACGCGTTGACACATACCGTCTTACACTGTGTAATCACACTTACATATTTACGTACACCCACACATATACACCATGCTATCTGCTTACCAGCTGATCGAGCTATCGGTACCATTCGTATTCCACAAGCTTTGCAAGGAATCCAACGAGCCGAGTGCTTTGACTATGCTTTGTTTTCTAGCTTCTCTTTAACTTCACCGTTCGCATTCACTTCCGGTTTACATTTACCTTTCGAAGTTTTCATTGTTAAAAGGCACACGTGCATGCCGTGACACTGCAAGTGGATAAAAACGGTTCGACCTAAATTCGAAGAAAGAAGGTGGCGAGGATGATGGGGGTGGTTTCTACGATCGAAAACACGGAGTGCATTTTTTGGATAGCTCCGTGGCTTTGGAAATGGCTTCGGGTGCCAAACATTTCGTTAAACTCATCCTTTGCAATTTTTCTTATCTTTCTCTTTTCTCCGTTCGGGAGTAGTCTCACGTTCCGAAAAATAATACTGCCTGGCTTGGGGGTAAGACAGTATCGTGGAAGAATTTAGAGGGGCAGGTGGAGGGTTCGTTGCAATTTTATCCAGATTGGATGGGGGGATAAGATTTTATCTGACAGCTGGGAATAACAAATATCCGATCGAATTTTTTATATACACTTATCTTTGCTATTAGGTATACCATTGTTATCTGGTACGTTATATATTGCTTGTTCTTTTATTTGATATATTTCGTGTATTACGAATACAAATGATTTGTATATAATGTTTAAATAAACGCATTATATCATAACGATCACGGATGTACCATGACAAATATGATGACACCAGACTTGCAGAAAGTTCGCAAGCGAATTTTTTAATCGAACACTACGAATTTCTTCTTCTTCTTCGAGGAAGGAAACTTTGGAATTCGGTATGCAAACCCACCTGGAAAGTTTTCCGTGGAATTCGAAAGTTGGGGATAATTGAAACCTACTTTTATTTGTTACTTTATCTTCGGTTGTTTTTCCAAATGTACCAACGTTCATTTTCGATTAAAAAATTAAAATTCTAAAAAATAAACTACCGGAACATTGTTTATCTATAAATTATACTATCCAATACTGTGATATGTACGCACGTACAACCCGCAATCGAGAAGACATTTCCTTTCTTTAGATCATCGGTTTACAACACAGAATTCCAACTAGTTCGATAGCAACTAGTCCGAAGACACGAAAACGGATACGAACTTCCAAATGTCTCGAGACGAAACAAGGAGAGAATTCTGGGTCAGCTCGAAAGATGATTAATGTTGGTCGAGAAACTTGCTGACTACGAATTATATCGTCCATAGCAATGGATTTATGACCGAGAAACTGTAACACGATCTTGACTAACAAACAATAGAAATAACCGTGAATCATGAATAAATGTATTAAATCAAAAAATTATTACAATTTTTCACAAATGAATAACTTCAAAGACGAGCACCGACGGAGTAATCTATTTGAATTGAAATTATAATCAAAATGTTCATTAACATTAATGAACATATTTTTTTTCGCAACCAATTGATTTTCATGATGTTCATGGATTTCACTGGTAACTATCAAAGGGAATGAAGGTCGAGATGTTCGATCTTGAAGTCAAAGGGGAACGAAGTCAAATTCAAGGAACGTTCCCTCCACTCCCCCCTCTCTCCCTCTCTCTCTCTCTCTCTCGCATGTAACGCAAGTAGATCGTCGAGTTGGAGAGCGAGACAGCTGCAACGGGTCGTGAGTCGTGCCTAAGTGCCACCCGAACCACAAGAGTGCCTGGAGCCCTCCAAGTGAGCCCTTCTCCTCCTCCACGAGCCTCAGGGTGTTCATTTGCGCGGTACAAGCGTGCGCTGTTATTAAATCCAAAGGAACGGCATCTTACCCGATCGATTTCATCGGTGAGAGATCGATTAAGCGTTCGATCCACTCGATACTCGGCCACGCATTTCGGAAGCTTTCCAATTACGTTGAAACCTACTGACATCATGCGTTTAATGTTTATCGTGATTTGGAAAGACAGGAGGAAAAATTGAACGATATTATAAAATCATTTATCGGGCTTAGATATTTGACGTTAAAAAGGGGAACGTTAAATTAACATTCGAACGATAACGTCTGTAGCTTCCCGTGAGAATCACGAGCCTAATCCCAGAGTGGCGTTTCGCTAACGTAACGATGCGATTACATATTAACGGGGATCTTAACAAGGAGAGCTCGGCGCATCCGGTCTTCGTGAATATCGCATGTAAAAGCTGAGTACGCGTAGAAATGACGACGACGATGCGAGGACAGGAGGAGGAGGAGGAACAGAGGACTGTGGAAACCATATTTATTTATTGCGTTGGAAGAGACCGGGCTACGTACATGCGAAATGAAGATTCGAA
>JAIFRP010000002.1:4915805-4946059 GCA_032403825.1 Odynerus spinipes | reverse complement strand
TCTCTCTCTCTCTCTCTCTCTCGCTGTCTACACCACGACGAGAGACGTTGTCCACTCTCTGTAGCTCTCCTTACTATCATCGATCGCGTTATAGTTAATAATCCTCTTTGAAGTATCACGAGGAAGCGTTACGTTGCTCCGACTTTGTGTACAGGACAATACATTTTGTTTTTTTTCCCCCTTTAATTTTTCATTCTCCCTCTCTCGATCTCTCGTTTTCTCTCTAGAGCCGGTTTAATCGTACAAAAGTAAATTATTAATTAAACTAATGAGCTACTTAAGTAAAAAATAGAAAGAGAGTTTCACTTTGAACTATATAACCTGTTCTCTGTCTTATGGAAGTCTGTCTCGAGCACGTTTGCCTTTTCGTCGATCGTTATCCGTGTCAATTTATTTTTCTTTGAATTTTTCTCATTTTTTCTCAATTATGACAAAAAATTAATACTAACGTTAGGATAAAATTTTTCAGCGATTTCCATTTTTTTAGTTTTTAATTTCCATAGAGATTGCTGTCCTACACGCTGGCATGCAAAATCGTAGCGTGTCGAGATGAGAGAGAGAGGGAGTCGTCGCAACCGCACGAATATAGGCGTGTACGCGTAATCGCGAGTACGGTGGTTAACCTCGTTATTCGACGGTTGAAGGGTGCTTGCCGAAACAGAAACGGTCTTCCACGTTAATTTGTCCGCTAACTCGTGTTCCGCCGCGGAAACCGATTTTTTATAGTCGACTCCAGCTCCCCACCTCGCTGTGATATTATCGCACGACCGTCTCCTTCCGTTCGTCTCGCCGTTCCACTAATTAGGAAATCGACTAATTTGTGAAATGTCGATGGTTCGAAGAGTCTCATGGTTAACTCTCGTGCTTAACGTTACACTCTTTCTCAACATTGTTCAACATTACATTTTTCAACATTACATTTCCTCAGCATTTTTCAACATTACATTTTCTTCAGTATTTTACATTACGTTTTCCTCAGCGTTTTAACATTACCTTTCCCTCGGCATTTTTCAACATTACACTTTTTCTTAGCATTTTTCAACATTGCACTTTTTCTTAGCATTTTTCAACATTGCACTTTTTCTTAGTAGTTTTCAACATTACACTTTTCTTCAACATTTTCAACATTACGCTTATCCAGTATTATAATCTACAAATTAGACTTTTTCACACCCAAGACTAAAAAATAATGATCACCAATATTTCGACTGTTAACACGCTCGATTTACACGAAACCGTAGACATCTAATGAGATATGTACCTACACACGGTAAAATTTAAATCTCTAAATGTTAACACTCATCCTGTCGTCCAGTAAACGCGAAACCTTATCAAGCGTACACACCTGCTTTGTCTCTTCACTTCTGTCAATCGATAAACGAGAATTCGCAGGCGACGCGTGTGCAGCCGCGATTGGTAATTTATTGCTTAACGCCACGTCGAGTCTCGATGCCATCAATGGCGTTCTATCGCGCATACGATTAATCCCATAATTCGAGTGGCCACCGCTTGGCTTCTTCCCTATCGTTTGCGACATAAATTTGTAGAATGGCCAAAAAAATGGGGCTTAAAAATGAATTTTATGAGCGGATGGTATAACATCGACGGTCGAAATATTTTTCGAGCACGAGTCACATACGTTCTGCGTGATTCTCATATCGCACTATTTTTTATATAGTCGATCGATTTCATTGACTAATAATAATGAATCATAACCGAATGTATAATAATTCTTTTTACCAAATAAATGGAATACTAATTGTATTTTGTAAATTTATGGAATAATGTGGATAATGACAACCTTTTTTATATTAATGCCTGGAAGATAAACTGATAACATTGGATGATGCCGCGGCCAGTGCACGCGTCATGAACAACGCAGCTTCCGCAACCCCTCACGGAAATTAGCTGTCGCAACATTCCCTAAGGAATCGGCTTGAAATGCAACGCGTGTGTACCGGATTCTAATCTCGGGCTGGCCTTCCATGAAGTACTCTTACGTTGACCGTAATCTCCTGCCAGAATGTATAATAATTTCAACTATTTCGAAAACAAGATTGCGCGATTCACTCTCGAAAAGCGATACTTAAAATTTTGATGAAACTGCAATAACAATTTTGTAAGTATCGGTGAGTCTAATCAGTCTTACTCAGATTAGGTTTCGAAGAATTGCAGAGTACTACACGATATGAACTTTAGTGTAATTTAAAATATATTTTATGGTACACGATATATTTACATAGTAAATTATGTGGTTGGACCGGTTTTCACTTTTTAAAGCCAAATTTATCGGAAAATATTTTATATAAAAATAATACAGGTAAGTACTGGATTGAGCTCTATCCCTGAATTTCCTATATCTCGAACGTTTACTTTATATCCCCTTAAATCGGTTTTCCAGTCTCTCGTGAGGATGCGTATGTGTCGTCCTCGTGAATGCATAATGGCTAGATTATAGTTATTTCGTAGTTTCGCTCGGCACACAAAAATCGACCGTATAATTTCTCGATAAGCGTTTCGCCCGTGTGTATGTGGGTGTGTGTGTGAGAGAGAGAGGGAGACAGAGTCATCGTGGACCGAAACGAACAGGGACTCGGAGTCTATTCTCTCGAAACGACGTCGAATAAGCGAGCTTATTCGGATTTCCATGCATATTTTTCGACGTCCTCGTGGTCTCGCAAACGAACGAAGTATGACACTTCGATATTAAATTTTTGTCTGCTTTTCTGCATTTTTTTTTATCAAATTACAATTATAATTCATCTATGATCGTCGATAATATCGTATTTGGATTTCTACAATTACGGTTTTGATAACACAATTCACTCGCATCCCAGTGACTTTATAAAACGTTTCAAAACGCTAAAATCGTTTCAAAAAATGTCAGTCTTTGAAAAATTCATATAAAATAAGCTGATCCAAAAATAGGAAAAAAGCCGCTTTCTTCCACGCTCCTTTTTACCACGTTCCACTATAAATCCGATACGTTCGGAAACCTCGGCCAGCTGAAGGGAACTAGAATTTTTCAAATATTTATATAGAGGAGATAAAAGCGGCTTTTTTAAAAATTAAAAAACCCGTGAAAAGGTAACAACGGCATACGGCGAATCTGACCAATTGGAAACTTTATGTTACCCATCGAAAATCAATGCCAAACGCGAGTTTATCGTCTGTGGCGATCAATCGAGCGGATTTGATGTCTCTACTTCGAGAAGGGACGCGTATCCCGAGTAGTCGATCGATCGCATTGTCGAACGGCCATTGTCCGTACCTTTTCGATACCTCCTCTTCTCCTTCCATCGCTTTCTTTTCTTTTTTTCATCTTTCTCCTCAGAAACGACGTCTTTCAATGGTAAGAGTTCTTCTTACCTGGCCCCAGCGACCTCCAAGTCACTCAGGATGGCTGAAAACTGGCTGATTGGATCGATACAGATACGACGTGGTGGCTTCACATTTTTGCCATTAATTAATTTTGATTAATCTTTTTTTTTTTGAACTTGCATAGTACGACATAAGATTTTGAATAGAAAGAAAAATCAAATTTTTAATATGGCATCTTTTTAATTTTGATATATTATTCAGTTTGCTTATATCTGCAATAAAAAATAAATAAATATCACGTAAGATGTATGGGGACGAAAGTATTCATGAACTTAAGTTAAATGTGCAGCTGCTACGTCTAAGATGGGAACTAGAAAATTTATTCGCAGGAAGCCTATAATTTATGCAAGCCTTTGGCATAGCTTCGTGCTGTGTGTGTGTGTGTGTGTGCATGTGTGTGTATACAGGAGAGAAGGGTGGGTAATTTCCTTGCACCCTAGCTCTACATACTAGCTTAAAAGTTAATCATCGGTAGTGAGGCATCTTAAGGTAACGGTAACACTGGGATGCGTTAATTAATAATATCGTGGTGAATGCAAGTGCTCAAATATTTAAGTAATGTAAGTATATAGAATATGACGATCATTATTTTTAGCAAACATAAGAGTTTGAATTTTCCGTTTATTGAAAATTTTTTATATCGTGCATTCATCTTGCAATATTTTATATCGCCCATACTTTATATACTCCCACGACCTAACAACAAGTTAGTTAAATTTTCATAATAAAAAAGGTCATATCTCGCGTAAAGACCAGCAATAAAATTACGGAGAAGTTCATAAAGTTTCGTTAAATTCGAAAAGCATTTCGCGTATGCACACATACGGGCACACTCTATTATGCAACTTTGAATTAATGTTCCATGCTCACTCGCACGTACACACACGCGCGCGCGCGCACACACACACACACACACACACTTTGAAACGTCCGTTCATTCGGAAATTCGAATTAGTTCGAGTTCATTCTTCTTTCTTTCTTTTTTATCTCTTCCTCTTTTTCTCTTTATCAAAAAAATCGATATCAATTTGCACGTAACAAAAAGCAACGCTAATGTCAGAAACACAGGAAAATGGGGACAGCGAGGAATGGTAGTGCGTGGACTGAAAATTCATATTGCTCGATGCAATATCGCGCAATTCAGTGTCGTTCGCACAATCAACGCGGACGATCGAGTTGTTTCAAAGACCGAGCGCGTTTCAAGATCGATTCCGACGATGCTCGACCCTTTGATGAAGTCTCTACATTGAAACGAGTCACGCGCAATGACTTTGATGTCGCTATGTGTCATCGTGAATAAAAGTTTTCTTCTTCGATGTCGAAAAGAATTTGGATACATTGTTCATTCTAATCGTTGGATTAGAATAATTTGTTATTTAAAAAAATGTTATATTTTGCAACCTGCATAATGCAATTTATCAGTTAACATAATCAGAATTCTATCTTAATAAACGTAAATCCAATGCTCAAAGGACGAACAAAATCTGAATGAATAGAATGAAGTTCGAAAAGATAGAAAAATTTTAATTAAATTTTTTCAATAAAAAAACCTGTTACGTTGGACGAGCCATCATTTTACGAGCTACGATGAAGTATACGCTTTTAATTATTATAGATGTTTTTTAGTAAGCTTTTTCAAAAGACCTCGTACTTTTTGACCAACCAAAAAGAACCACGATATTATTGCTTTTCCTGGAAACTCGAAACTTCAGGGAGTCCACACATCTCGATATCGCGTGTACCAATCAATGACTCAAAAATCGAATCGAAATTTGGCCGAGCCGCGAATTTCGTTGGCTCGAAACGGTCTCCCAGCTCTGTCCTGTCGGTTCACAGTGTCCTTTGACGAGCTGCTAATGGATATTCGCGGCGTTAGATTAAAAAAGGAAAAAAATAAAATAAAATAAAAAACTTGCCTCGAATTTCACTGTTTCCAAATTAACCATTCGAGCTATCGTTGCGTTATAAAATAAGCCCGTAAATTACTTTCCACTAAGAGTCGAATCTAAGTTCATCTGATATATGACAAAGAATTTTTCTTTTAAAATTGTTCACGAACTCCTCCATTTTTACATATTATAATATGTTATATTTTACAGCGTGCACAGTTTTCATTACTCCGTTTCGATTGAGATGTCAAAAAAATATTTTAAAAAGCTCGTGATATCTTTTGTAATACAATACATTCTGATTCGTTACAATTTTTATAACCTTTTTAATCTCCTTTAAAAACACAATATTTCGATTTCGTTATATCCAGCTTATATTGAACGTGTGCCGATAAAATATTGGCGTATGGGTAGCAAACGTAAATTTCCATACAAAACCACGCGTGCATAAATTTTCCTGCAGTGGTCACTTTTGTCAGTTTTAATAACTAATACGTAAAATATAACATTTCTTGGATGACAATAAAAAATTGAACCATTTTGCTAAATTAGCCTTATATAAAAAAAAACGACTACGATCACCAGTTTATAATTGCACATAAAATTGATTAAAACGAAAAGTAACAATCCTAAGGATCCAAAACTGACACTAAAAAAAACGTAGTTGCTAGTCCACCTCAAGAAAACAATTCGTAGCGTGGGATCGTAAAGAGAGTCTCCGATAGAAGGAAATACAAGAACAAAGCGAACGAACCGTTTTCAATTTCTTCCGACGGGACACCGAGCCCAGTTGGATGGGTGGGAATCGAGTGGGCAGAACAAATAGGGAAGAAACAGTCGATGGTTCGCGACGCTTTTAGCCTGGCCAATGATTCGACGCAAATTTAGTCATCCGCATGCACGACCAAGAAAGTCCGCAGTTCAAATGCGAGCCAAAGGGAAATGCAAACACGGCTTCCGCTTGCTCGTTCGCTTGCCACCACCACTCCCAACCCCGAAGCTCCCAAGCCCCCAAGCCACCCCCACCCCACACACCCTACCTTTGTTATTTGCGTGAAACTAAATTGAATGGCAGAACGAGAGGTCTGGGCCCACGTTAATCCTATCCTCATCGCCATCGGGAGTACATTTTTGTCATTCACTTAACGAGAAAGCCATTCCCGAAATTCCCGTGAGAGTTTCTTCGAGAACGTTAGGAACACCGGGAGAACTGTTTCCTTGTTTTCTCGGTGCTCGGTTAAGCCGAAGAATTGATTCCCTTCATCTTCTCGATAATGATTTAATATTTCATCGTTAGCTCTGAATAGTTCCAGAAGAAAATTAATTAAAGTATCGTTAATAAATATCATATCCATCCAATTAATTGGAATCCGAATCCCATCACGTACGTCTACCGACAAAAAATTCCTGGCCATGAGATAAACGCTGAAAACGAGTGATACGTGAATGTCTAAACTCTTTTCTCGCAGACCATCCAGTCGGTCACGTTGGTGCCGGCGTGACGAGAAGTAGAAAGAACGCGGAACGAGAACGGACGCTGTATTGTAGTCGTCGTCGCGACTCGACCCAAATATTTCTGAACGACCGATTTATTATATCGCCCGGGCCAGCGTTTCGTTTCCGTGATAAATCCGGGCTAAACTCGTCGAAAAAAGGCGCTGAAAAAAATTGTGGACGTGATCGCTTACAAGCTATTGAATGGGATCGTATTATGGGTAGTCCTAGTATTTATAGCTTTGTCGATTTTAGTATTAGTGTTGATGGTAGTGTTATTGATATCGGTAGTGGTGGTAAGGATGATGTTAGTAGCGATGATAGTGGTGGTGGTAATGGTAGTGTTGGTGTTGATAGAGCTAGTAGTACCTACTGTAGAGATTGAAATGGGGTGAAAGGATGAATTGGAGATGGGGTAATAGGTTACGCCGATGTTTTACAAATTGGCACTCTTCCTGGAGCTCGGATTCAGTCGGCGTAACTCCCTACCGATAACCGACCAAGTCCTCGAAACGAATACGAGACCCTTAATCGACAATAATTGTTCTAATGTACGAGCACGGGTCGATGCTCTATAAATGACCTCGATAGTTCCACCCAAAGTTGGATAAAATGTTTTCCTAAGGGTAAATTGTGAGATGCTGCATTTTCGAATCTCTAAAATAGTGTTTTATGAAGTTAACTATTATTAACTATTAACTGTCACATTATTTCATTATTTTTCATAAAATATAATATTCATATAACCTTCGCAATGTTATACTTACCTCGAATCGAATAGAAGAGAATAGTGTGCGTGTATGATAAAGGACCGGGAAAGATGGAATGCTCTTATCTCCGGCGAACGCTTAAAGCATGGCCGCCGTGAGTTAAGGAAGGAAATGGCGAAGCGTCGTGCGTTGTGCGGACGTCGTGAAAAGCGTCGGCTACGAGTGAAGAAAGTTCTCCTCTCTCACCCCCACCATCGGACGTCGGAACACCGTTCCGTTGTGTCGTACTCTCGTAAATTGTAAGAAAATTTATGGCGCTCGGTGACGGTTACGCTCGGCGTGTCTCATGCCCCGGGTGAAAAGCCTCGGACGACTGCAATAAGTGCCCAACTTCGAGAGGAATTTACTGCCTCCACTCTAAATGGCCAATAAACCGTCCAACTATCCCCTTCGACCGAGCTTCCTATTGGTTGCTTACGTCTGCTGCGAGGGTTGCACGCGGTGGGGCCTAAAAATTTATTACAATAAGTATTTACATATTTATAGCGATACATCATATTTTGTTTTATATGATAATTTATAAACGTGAAAAAAAATATATATATACATAACACTATAAAACTGTACCGTACAGATATCATGTAACACCAGTTCCAGCGTTTCTCACAAAATTTCATAAAGTCAGTAGAACTAAAAGCAGAACAGTGGAAAAGATACGCGAGTGTCAGTCACTGGAAATGCTAGGAGGGAGGTAGCCATCGCGGAAATTGGTGCAATAAAACCGGTAGGTGGTAGCATGGCTATTATCGATATCCAATCGTGCCACGGCGACAGAGTTCACGAGCCACGGACGTATCGATGAACCTTGTCCACACCTGCTGTCGTGACGGCTAGCCTGCGAAGTATCGAGCACGACTTTCAATTCCCGTTCATATTCTGAAAATAGAGACAAATCGTGGCGAAACTTTTCTCGCCTTCCGTCGCCGTCGAAAAGGCATTTACACTACTTTATCTTCGCTGTGTGAAGATAGGGGATCAGAAGTGTAACCACTATTTCGATGTGGTGGTTGCGTCCTATATCAAATGCGATCCAGGACGTTTATTTTGGGAATCTAAAAAAACAATATTTTATTTCTATTAATAACGAGGTGTCTCAAAAGTGTACATTTTATATAAACGATCATTCAGTCCATCCCATTTTGACCTTTTTTTCAGAAAACTCATTTAAACAACTTTACAAAACCGGCCGAATTTTCAATTACACAAAACGCGACTAGTCCGGAGGATCTAATTAAAATCCCCCAAAAGCCGAGAGCAGAAACAACTCGTTGTTTTCACACCCAACCGTGTTACGATAAAATCCAGGCGCGAGTTATTCGACATCTGGACAATTCGTAGTAGTATCTCTGAATACAGGTGATAACCAACAACGACAGAAATGCTGGTGGCGCGTCGAACGTTCACCGAACAGACAGCAATAGCAACCGCAGTAGTAACGATATCGTCTTAAACGTACGCCTTGATACAATCTTTCGTGAACCTGGTAATATTTCCATCTCCAGCTCCAGTTAAATTTACCAAGTCGCTCCAGATATTCTCGCGAGGAGAATAGAGAAAAAGGGGGATAGAAGAGGATGAAGAGATAGGCAAGGAGGTAGATGGAGTAGCGGGGTGATGGAGTTGCGGGGTGGGGTAGGTAGGTGGAAAGACGAGGGAGAGAAAAATGGTAGTGGGCTAGAGGTAGTGACGAAGAAGAAGAAGGAAACTATGGGAAAGGAGAAGAGAGGGAGGAGAAAGGGAAACAGAAATCCGCTCGGAAGTTACCCGTTCCAGTCTTTCTTGGCCGGACTATTATATACCATTATCTCGATCCAGCCCCACTTTTTCCGCGTACAACCTCCACCAGAGGAAACCTTACACGGACGAGAAAAAACGTTATACGGTTGACGGAAGGGTAGTGCGCACGCGCGCGCACACGTCTATATATATATACGTATACATGTACTGGTATAGGTATATGTACATGTACACTTTTACGCGGGCATGGAATGAGTACACCCGTATCGCTGAGTATTCCAGGCCGATATAAGATAAGAAAAGAGAGAGAGGGAGAGACAAGAAGGTGGGTGGAGGTTGAAAGAAGAGGTTTCCAGCACTCTGGGAACTTCTTCTACGACACTTACGATTCTGTCGCTTCCTTTCTTCTTCTCGACGGCGAACGCACAGGGTTGGAGAAAGAGAGATGAAAAAGGAGAGAGAGAGAGAGAGAGAGAGAGAGAAAACGGGGGAGGAGAATGACGTGGGCTTGAGCTGCCGTAGAAAATTACCTCCGTTGGTTTGTTCGAATGTGCTGGAACTCTTCTTCTTTTCCTTTCGCCATCTTTGCCCCTTCCCTCACCTTGCTATCTCTTTCTCTTTCTGTCTGTCTTTCTATTTTCGACCGGAGACGAGCATATTGCTCTCAACCTTCATCAACTTGATTGGCCGCTGTAAAAAATCGGAGACAGTGCCTTCTCATGACGTGGGCCAACCACGGAACTTGATCCTGGTGTCTTCTAGCTTGTTCCTAATTTCGTTGGAACAAAAGCTTGGCTTTTGGTAACTTCGCGTGCTAGTATTCTAGTTTGGTTTACTTCAAAATTTTCTAGAGAAGCAAAATCGCTTGTTAGAAAGGTTTGGTCAAAATATGTATGTCACATATTTTCGAGTACAGAGAAATTTCGAAAAGGTATTTCTTCTTTTCTTCGGGGATTTCTTTTATCGTGGAAAAGCTGACGGTCCAGTGACTTTTACCAACAGATGATACCACCAAGACCTCCGGCAAGAGCTCCGAATATTTTCGGAACTTTTCCTTTCTTTCTTTTCTTTCATTCTCGAGGATAGCCACAGAACAACCGGACTTGTCGAACCTACAACCAACAGCAATGAGAATATCAACCAGGTGGCACCAACGACAGAAGATAAAACCCTGGAAAATATTTGAACCCAATTAACGCGCCATTAACCAATTACCCAATGTTGAGACGAAACTTTTACAACGCAATTTTTATTACCGTTCTTTTTGTCGCCCTCCCTCACCTCCTCCACCTTTTTTCACGTCAAACGCACGCGACAGCACGAAAGAAAGATGAGTGGACGATAAAATTATTTACGAAAAGCCAAGCGGCGAATGCTCACGCGTAATATCAACGCCACGAAATAGTGCAGTTTATTACGAAAGCGTGTCCCGTGCGCATATTTTTGCAACGTGCTGATGGCGGCGGTGGTGATGGTAGTAGCGTCATTAAAAAGGGCAGCAGGGAAATCACGCCCTCCTCCGACCTTGACGATTTATCGTCTCGTTCATTAACGCCGCCACCACCACTACTTTTCTCGAAACTGAATGCAAATTCGTTGGTAGCAAGAACAAGGCCAGCCACGTGTAAACATGTCGTATTGCTTTGTCGTTCTTGATAAACGCCCAGGACAAAAGCTATGAATATAACGCGTTGTCGATTATATTTCCGTGTTTCCGTGAAATCGGCTTGCGTTGTGTGCTTTAACGCGTTAGCTTTTTAATTATTTGCTCTATTGTGCCGTGGCTCGTACCGTGGTTACGGTATATAAAGCGTTTGTACTTCAAATTGCTCCAAATTGAAGAAAAACTGGTTTTGGAAGTCTACAAAGGTTCTTTCCGATCGCTCAGTTTTCACCGCCATTGTTCATCGTTCGCTCATTGTTCTGTGTCTCATAATTCACAATGTTTGAGGAATTGTTTTTTTGGAACTCGTTCGTACAAATTCAAGGATTTCCCCAAGTAACCGGCAACGCGTTAACAGTCGCATAACCGATATCAATTTATCATAAATCCATAAGCAAACAAAACGAGTAGGTTCACGATGCACTCCCGCAAGTATCGTCGTTGCCCGCGAATGAATCGGGAGCATAGAAATTCGGCGAAACGCTGGGGTGCGTTGTGTCGCGCTCGGTGTTTTGTCGTCGGTGTGTCCGGCTTGTGTCCCTGCGGCGGTTCGTTCTGGAAAACTCAATACGCCCGGGAAACGGGTCGACGTTGGAGAACGAATGGTTAAGCCGTCCTGAATCTCGCTAAATAAATCGGCGCGCCTCGGCTGCAAGCTCCAAGCACCCCGCGACCCTCTCCAGCCATTCCCCAACTCTAACTCCTACCACCGCTTCAACGAACGACGCCGCGATCGAGTTGCCTTCGATTTTGTCCGAGGGCTGCTCGAAAGGCCGCGTTGGGAGGGCCACCAGCCGGAAAGCTGGAATCCCTCCTGGCTTTTCAATCGCAAAAAGTCAAAAGAACCGGGAGAATAAAGGTGAAGGGTATGTATAGCGACTACCTATCTCTTTCTACTTTTGAAGTGTTGGAGAAAGAGCGGAAGCAAGCTCGTTTGAATATTCTTCAGAGTATTCCAGCGTTATACGGTATTTTTAAGAGACCTCCAATCGCGTTTATCAACAAACGTTGCCGATACTTGATAGGATTCTTGAGTTCGCTGATGCGGGTATACGTATTTTTAGTAGAATCGAATTGTCTTTTGCTTTCTGGAGATTTCAATATGCTGTCCGTTTTATTGCGAATGGTATCCGAGAAAATGCAAGTTGCATTGCTTTTGTCATTCGCATTGGTTACTCGTGGGAAATGTTACAGTAGCGTAGTCACATTGTTCTCTCTCTCTCTCTCTCTCTCTCTCTCTCTCTCTGTCTCTCTCTCTCACTGCTATTTTGTCAGAAATATTTGTTGATCCATAGTTACACAATGTGTTGTAAAAGTTAGTTCAGAAAAACCGTAGGTACCATCTGTGCACGGATTGTGGAAAAACGTTATTGCCAAACTTCAAAGGGCAGCAATATTCGTCGAGTACGAAGTTTTAACAAACATGAGTACAAAAATCACTCGTTACGGAGCTATCGCGACTACGGCGGTATCGCACAATTTATTTCAACACCCTGAGCGAAGGAATACTAGGGGGAAAAATGTCGCCCTTGAATTCGAAGCAAACAGATCCTCCAAAGATTTTCTTCTCGGTTACTCAGCCCTATTCGACGTTACCACCTCTACTGTCGCCATCTTTACGCGCGATTACTCCGCTCCACCAAACACTAGCTCGTGCCGTTTCTTCGTAAGTGGTGTCGTCAACTCGTGCTCACGCTCGCGGAAAGATATTTATTTATTACAAAATAACATTTCCGCAAAGCGTTTTGATTGGAAGAGAGTTAGCAGGAACGAGGTTGCGGACTTGTCAAGCGTATTTTGCAGATCACGTGACTCGTAAAGCATAAACTCTTTTCGATTACAGGACTCAAGGATGAAAATGTTAAACTGCCCGGTTAACCACGAGAACAAAGTTTTAATCTCGTCGCGTTGGTAATACTAAACCTCTTATTAAATTCTATCTTTCGGTCTGTAGGAAATAAAGGGGGAGACGAGATAGCAAGGAGAAGGGAAAGCATGTTATAGCAAAATGGTGGGGAGTCGAGTGTTGTGAACCATAATCGCACGGGTGGAAGAGATAGATAAAAATGAGAGAACGTCGTTTGAATGTTCCGTTTTAATTTGCGAGAAGAGTTCTCTCAAAAAAGAAGTAGAAGAAGAAGAAGAAAAGAGAACGTGACTCTTGAGGCGCAATAATTTAATATCGCTTTTCGATGACTCGATCTTTCGATCAGATCAAAGTTTCGAGTCCAGAGGATTAACAAGAAATTTTTATGGAATAAACGCGATAAATAATTAACGCGCTCCTTTGATCGGCTTTTCCTCATGCTTCATCGATCCTGTTAACAGAATCGGGTTCAGTGATTCAGTGAACGATCACTTGTCAAAGGGAAATTTTAGTAATTGGAAGGGTACACGGGTAACTTTCGTGCAGCACGAAAATGAATAAAAATATAACCGTATTAACGAGAGTTGCCTGGGGAATCATCTGTTAATTTCAACCAATATGTTCCATCAAAACTGTGCACTGTAACATTCATGGTCCATTTTTGGTGAATCCATCGAAATCCCGAATCTCTTAATATCTACGATCGTTTTAACGGGTGGAAAACGAACTGAAAACAATAAAAGTAAAAAATAAATAACTCGTATACTTTTGGCCTTTCGCATTGCTCGTCAATCCGAGTGCTCTCACGTAAAAAAGCTTTACGCATGGGGTTAACTCCTGTTCGAATTACTTCCAACGGTGCAAACGTACGCACACGCCCGCTCGTGCATACACGTCACGACGATAACAAAAGGCGATCGTAAACGGAACGAGCGGCAACAAAAAGAACCGGGGAAAATGTTCCCCTTTGAATCTCAGCAACGAGCCGCCTTCAGGAAGATCCACTCGAGCTCACCCATCCGAAGCTGATTTCTCCAACGGATTCCACTCGTCCTCGCGTTTCTCGTTTCGGATTGCCGGCACGGAGTCACCCGGCGAATTAACTGATCTAATTACCACGAATTTCAGATCGAACGAAACTATCCGAGCAGATTGGTCCGCGGACCGAAATCGAGAGCTGCTATCTGCCTGGCGCCTACTCGTTCGCCGCTGAGTAAATTGCCTTACTTCTAGAAAAACTGTATGGGGTGCTCTAGAACCGCCTGGCAGTTGTCGAAGGAACGAATCAGCTCTGGGGAATAAGGTGTCTTATTTTGAGGTTATGTCGACCTGGAAAAAAACAAGGTTGAGTTTTATGTACACCTACCTAATTATAAGTAGTGTTTAAGTAAAATGACGTTATGTTTAGAGTCAATGGACTATATAAATAATACAGGCTTTCAAAAATGGCTTCTGAGAATTCCAATATGGCGTCTGAATATTTCTATCATCTACTGTATCTCGCATATGCATATTGAGAGGAAAGGAGCAAGTGACCCGTGCTCTCTCCTCGTTTCATGCGAACGATTAGGGGAGCCCGAGTGCTGAGTACTAGTTCTGCTGGTGCTACCAGTGATGGTGGGAGGTTAACGAAAATCGCTGGTATTGGACTCGGAGGAGAAAGTAGAAGAGGCAACTCATCGAACGAATCTCTCTCGAGGGAGAATTCCGGTGACCGGGCACTATTCCGGAAATTGGCCAAAAATCAAACTAAAACGCCATCGTGAACGTGTGGCAATCGTCGATCTGTGCTCTCGATCTCTCGTAGAAACTCTAACAAATCTGTAGTTCATAGCTCACAATAGCATCATATTGACGGGGTCTTAAAAAAAAATTATATAATAAAATTAACATGTTTATAGTCGTCAAAAGTTCCTATATGCCCTAAACCCTATACAGGGTGTCTGGTTCCAAGTTCCCCACCGGGGAGATGCTTGTTTAATGGACAAATCTAAGCATAAATATCGAAAATTATTTAAATAAATTCTGCATAGTTAACGAGATATTAACAATCAAAGATTGGCCAATTAGAGAGATCGGTGGATTAGGACGTCCCACTTGATCTTAATATTAGGCGAGAGGTGAAGTGAGCCATAAGAAACAATTACCAGTAGTGGAATGTTTATTGTGAAGTGCTCCTACCACCGCTTCATCTCTCGCCTAATATTAAGATCAAGTGGGACGTCCTAATCCACCGATCTTTCTAATTGGCCAGTCTTTGATTGTTAATATCTCGTTAACTATGAGGAATTTATTTAAATAATTTTCTATATTTATGCTTAAATTTTTCCATTAAACAAGCATCTCCCCGGTGGTGAACTTGGAACCAGACACCCTGTATATGTATGTATATTCAATATCAATTGCATTCATCTATTGCATTATATTCTGTTTTTTATTTAATCTGAACTAAAAATAAGAAAGCTAACCGAAATGAGAAAAATTCCAAGGTAGCTGAATTTTCTTGAATATTTATTCTCGCAATGGCGCGGCAGGTAAACGCTAAGAGGAAGGAGGACGATAGTTAAAAGAAGTTTGCTGCTCTTTCCTGAAAATCTCTCCCTCTCTCTCCACCCCTACTCCCACCATCGTTTGCTGCAATTTTCTCTGCCCCTTCTATCCCTCTTTTTTTACCATCTCCGAGACTCATACCGTGGCGGATAAGCTCCGTAGTCTCGGCTTCTTCGCTCTCTTCGCTTTCTTCACTTTGTGTCCGGAAAGAGCGTCCGTGCAAGTGGCTGTTGGATTATACGAATTGTCCTTCCTTTCCACGTGGCCCAGCGTTCATGGTCCTGCCCGTTGAGGGTTAACGAGGAATTTCACTTACCGTTGCGAAAAGTACAAAAAAGGAACTAACGGGGAGTGGAGAGTAAGGGGAAGAGTGAAAAGCTATTTTCTGACGCTTCCTAAAGACGATTAGAGTGGTGTTATTATTAATATTTCCTTATCCCCGAACTGTTTATTGTTTTTCGTTGCAATTACAAATACTTGCAGTAATTACACATCGGCAAACTCTCAAGCATTATTATGGAAAATTATATTTATAATTATGTAGTCGTCGAAAAACCAGCGAGGAGAACGATTCGAAAAAAATTACTGGTCGTTCGTAATTTTTAATGCGACGGTAAAAAGTTAATGTGAACGTTCGTACATCTCGAAATTAGGATATGTTAAAAACGTGCAAATATGGTGTATGCACACGCGATATCAATTAAAGCGCATCACGATAATTAACGATACCCGGAGGTGCGTCAGCATATTTAATATACAGGGTGTATCGTTTAATTCGACCATCGGATATCTATTGAACCAGATTTATCAGACAATCGTTAGGTACAGACTGATCGATCGATACTTTGAATACGATTTATTGATTAAGTATATAGTGATTACAGAATTAATAGTACTTGCGGTTATTCCGAATTATAGTTAATTCGATAAATTAAGGAAAATTATTTAATTCGAATTATTAGCGTTAACATTGTCGATGATTCATTCTATAATTGACTCAATTAAATTTTATCATTTCCCGCGGTCGTTCTCATTGTTTCTCAATGTTAAATTTTCTCCTGTCACTTGCAAACCCTTCCGGCATCCACGATTATTTCTACTACTTCATTTCGCATGCAACGAGGATATTTTACACGATTGAATTAAACGAGACACCACGTGCGCGGGCTAATAAAGTATCATGATTAGCGAGGTGATTCGTTTTTGCAATTACTCGCGATATTTGGACGGCTCTCGTTCATCGAGAGAATGTTGTTCTTTAGATTATCACGCCCCGTCTGATATTCCAATTCGACACCATTACGCTCTAGAAACATTATAAACATTATTCGAACGAACGATGACACTTCGAGGAAATTGTTTTTTTCAGACTGATATGAGACAGGTATATCAAACAAAAAAGGATAGTAAAATATAGAGTGACCTCGAAAATAGGATAAATAAACGAGCAATACGTTTTCTGGATATTGTGTTTTATAATTCACGGAAGAGAAAGAGATATACAAAGAGAGTGCAGGCAAATCGTGTTATCTCTCTCTCGTTCACATATTCTATAGAAAAACGAACGGTACTTTTTTCGGGCGACCAGAGAGATACTGTTTCACGAGTTGCATCGTCCTCGTTCTTTTCCTTCGTGAAAGAACCATGTGTTTTATTTTTACGAGGCGCTGTTCGATATTCATACAAATCTTTCTATGAAATCTACTTTGAAATCTTTCCCGAACGACACGAAGAGCGCGTAGAGTTAATTGAAAATGGATGAAAAATGCGTTTGGTCGCGCCATTTTGTTATTTCAATGAAAAAATTCGATCAATATATTAAATCATTTATTTGATTATATTTTCTTTAACACTACTCGAAAATATTTCTATGTTGTTCTTTTAAATTGAACCGATCACGTAGAATTACGTGTTTGTTAGACTATTATTCATCAACCAGTCACGTAAAAATACGTGTTTTCTGCATATCCATTATTATGTTAAATCGCTCCCGTCACATTTTTCTGTAAAATGACAAACCACTTCTTTCGCTAACACGAGTTCATCGTTCTCACACTTCTCTCTCTCTCTCTCTCTCTCTCTCTCTCTCTCTCTCTCTCTTTCCTTCTCTCTATTTATGTATTATACATTTATGTCGCTTCGTACGAGACCGACGGTAAGCTACACGATGAGATGACAGAAATGTCGTCCGTTGACTGACGACTTGCCCAAACTATGCGAGTACTTTACACCCTCGTTATCCCACGCGTATACGAAAGGGATGAACCGTCAACTCGATGCACCCCCTTGCTATTCGCAATGCAGATTTCTACCGCAAGCCTAAGTAAGCTGTCCACGGTCTAGAGGCAGAGGGGGTAGTTATTTAAACGAAAACTAATTCGAAAGACTAATGCGAAAGATTTAATGCATTTTGAAGGTACCATTTTTTGTATCCAATCCAATCTTTAGGATATTAAATATATAATGTATACGATTCCCGAATCGTAAAGTAAAATGAAAGACACGATTAATAAATCGCAACTTTTTGATAGAAAAGTTTCCCACTCGATTATTTCTTCCCTTGGCGGCGATCGATATCCTCGTTAATGCAAAACGCCTTAATTACATATTTCCCTCCCACTTGTCTGGAGATGCCCGCTTCGTTATCCAATTTATCTGCCTCGCCAACGGTAACGGCCAACTTTTTCATTCTTTTTCCACCGCTTGCTGATCCTCCTCTCTCCTTTTCTCCTTCTACTTCTTCTTCTTCTTCTCTTCTTTTTAATTAAGTGTCACTTAAGCATCGGTTCCAGCGGTTCAGGTAAATAACGATACGGAACTACGCTTCGAAATTTGAAACGGCCAGCTGTCCGTGTGAAAATGAAGCTAGATGAGCAAAATTAATCCGTGAAGTGTGTTTCCGTAATCGCCGTAATCGAGAAAGTCGAGTTATTTCCGAGGCAGAAAAGAGTTTCCGAGAAGCGGTGGCTCGAGTGTGTCGGTATTTGGTTCTGGGATCTTTCGTACTCCGTTAATGCCTGTCACGTATCTAAATGGACGTTTTTCTCTCGATGCGCGAGATGGAAAAGCCTCGGTGTTTTCGATCCTACAAAGCTCTTCTCTCTTTCTCTCTTTCTCTCTCTCTCTCTCTCTCTTTTATATGTCGTAACTTTCAACAAGCGTATGCTCATTTTGCGACGATCCTCGCTTTGCTGCCGAGATCTCCGTTGTCCGTCAATTCGATTCAAACACTTTCCTGTCAAAGGTATCTCGTAATGATTTGTAAAAGACTCCTGAAAACGAGCAACCCTCAAAAAGGGCTCGCAAAAAATTGCTTTTGTTGCTTATTTCTCGTCGATACTTGGTCGATCAAAACAGCAGTTTATGTTTCACGATACGCCGTCCACGAATATGGAACCGGCTGATCCCATCGGAGATAGCTCGCAATAATTCGCGCAGGGTCATAAAAATGAGAAACACCTAAGAATTGCAAGAAGTTGCTATTTCGTTTCACATGAATCATCTTCGTTGTCTTTTCTCTACAATTCCTGGAGATCTGAAGTGGAATTGGTCTGGACACGTAGAGTACGTGCTTGGCTCGTAATTTCAAGGCTTTGAGCGATTAGAAAATATTGACGCGGTCTGTAACCGATGTAGATGATGTAGGTCTTCATCATGATTAGAAGTGTTTGAGATAGCTAGCGATGAGTAATAGCAGCAATCGATATTTTTACTAACTTTATTAATTGCTTTTTTGATTGCTTATTCGTCTCCTCGGAAAAATACGAGAAAATTAATAATTATTATACCAAATCCTTGATATCGATCAATCAGGCTGCGGGAACCTCACAGATTCTCCAAAAAGATCAAACAAATCCTTTCAACGTATATCTCGGCTGACGCAACGAGAAGGGAACAAACTTGAGATAACCAAACCCCAAAGCCCGCACAGCTTTTCGTTTCGATGTTCGACGGTTGACGCGCCACTAAACGGCCGATTCCACGGAGCGAAACGAAGAAGAATGCCTGGTGGTCGATCTCCTAGACGAGTTCGTGCCGAAGGGGAAAAAAGGATCCAGCGTTGCTAAGCCTTTCTTGATTTGACAGGAACTTGATGTTCCATCCGTGAGACGAGACTGTAGCCTTGGGAAGATGTATAAGGTGTCTCTGAAAAAAAGAAATGTTGTATAAGCAACATGGCGATAGGGTAGACCGCATAGGCGTGGAACCAGAAAGGATTTAGAAGTGATATTATAAAAGCAAACATTCATTTCGTACGCATAGTCCAGCTGATCGTCATTTATCATCCCGACGAGTGTAACGCGTTCCCTATTATGAAACCACACCCCGTATAGAAACGGGGAAAAAGAAAGATTCGATACTGGTCAAGCTAACCCGTACACTATACCACAGCTACACGTTCTTGAATTTCGAGCCACGTAGTCGAAGGAAATTAAGAGCAATCAGCGGTGATGTGTGATTTACGGCGTGGGCAGTGTCGTCGAATCGATTCTCTTCTAAAGGTAGACCCGGTGTTCTTTATCCTACCATCCCACCGACTATCATCGTCCCCCCATCATCCTTAACCTCGTTTTGGCCCCGGTCTCTTTCCAAATTCATTCCACTGGCGTACCGACTGTTCGTCTCTATTACGAATCGCGTCTCGTAAATCCGTGTGATTCGTGGAACTATCGGGCTCGGTTCTCCGCCCACCATTCTTTCTTTCGTCATCTTTTTTGTCCACCGAAAAGAGACAACATCACGGTGCCATTTACAAGACTCATCCCTTTGATACTTGGTGTTATCTCTTTTCGATATACGACCTGTCTAGCGACAAAGACACGTAATTTGACGTCGATCCTGGCTTTGGATCGACTTGGGGATTTAACGCAAACTTTTTTGTATAAACGTATTATAAAAAAGGTAATTGTAAAATATGATAATATATCGAGCCGCGCTATGTCTTCGTCGATCAGGACAATTAATCGTGGGATATGAACCGATAATTCATCCTTCGACTTAACCCCAACATCGAATCCGTCGATGATCGAACGAGGGGAAACCGCGACGTAAATCGCGGTAGGCCTCCGATTAAAGCGCACGACATCCTACGAATTCGCATCACGTCGAATTTTCGTCGATAACAAAGTCCTAGTTATCGACGTTTCGCGTGCGACCGTCGTGTTTGACGAGACTCTATGACAAAACGGCTCCATTGTAACGAGATAAACCTGGTCCACTTGTACGACGAATTTCACATTTCAATGCGACCGACGTATCGTGTACTCGCCCGTTCGTAGGACATCAACAACTTTAAATCCACTCTACGGCCTCCCGGGCATTTTAAAGCCGCGGCAAGAATCGTTTATGTATGGCTCTCGCTACGGCGGAGGCGTTCCGAATCCGTGGATTTTGATGTCACAGCCTGGGGGTTCATTAATTAGCCGATCCACGTTTAAACGCAGCGAGGGATAATTTCATCGGCATAAATTATCAGAAGGTTATCGATTACTTTCTCTCCTCGCTTAATCTCTTCCACGTCGCTTCAGAATTTGCTTCAAATGCGATGTGTTAAACAAATACTTAAAAAAATCGCTCAAAATTTGCTTTAAAATGTGAAACAGCTGTCGGTCAAGTCTCGAATCACGTTTTTGAAAGTATTTTACATTCGTAATGAATTTAAATGTTCTCGGACGCGAGAAGGTACTCGTTTGTGTTAAGAAATCGGCTGGCAAACCGTCTGGAAGGTCGCCCGAAAGGCCAAAGGCGGTTTATGGAGAAGAACGGGTGTATAGCGAACTACATGAGCTAGCCAAAGGGTGTATGTACATCGAACTTCGGCAGGATGGTAGCTGGTAGATAGTCAAAACGAGAGCAGGGCGTAGTCCCGATGCTCGACGCAACTTCCATGCCTTTACAGGATCCCTGGCGCGAATCCAACCGGGCGTTCTTCTCAAACGGACATGAGGAGCCTGTAGATTCGTAGTCCACGTGAAATCCAGTCAGGGATAATTACGAAATACGAGCACATTTTTTTATAAAGCGAAACTCCGTATTGTCCTGTTGAGAAACTTCTTTGGGGAGTTCTTAACTTTAATAGGCAGGCATCAAAAACAGATTTGATAATTAAATATTTTTTTTTTTTTAATTAAACAGGTTGTTCACAGAATATGTGTGAATAGTATTAATTTCTGATGGAGTTTCAGAAAGAATGTTTGATTCCAGAATAAGAATTCGATTTTACCAGGATAACAGTTCGTTCTGTACCAACAATACGTATCGAAAAGATCGAGAGCCATCGCTACAGAGAAAATACTGCGGCTTATTGTGCTTGATCGTAAATATCCAGCAAAGTGGAAAGCTCTCGGGCATCCTCAAAGAGACATCGTTTTGCTGGATAAATCAACAGAGGAAAAAAGGGATCCTGAAGCATGAAGGATCGAGAATTGCAAACGTTTACGTTACCAAGCGTGTATTCGTTATTTCGATCAATTGTTAATTAACTTTATACCATCTTATTCGATTGATGTCTTCAACTAACCAAAATTCAAGGGGAAAATTAATACAAAAATTCAGACACGCGTCCACGTACATAAACAATTTGACCACTCGGATCGACTTTCAAGGAACGTCGAAATTCCGGCGTTCACGAGTACTCACGAATTCGAGCCTATCCAAGCAAGGGTTCCTTATGTATATATCGAAAAGATCAACAGCCATAGACTAGAGAGAAAACACAGTCGCTTATTGTGCCCGATCGTAAATATCGAGAAAAAGAGGAAGCCTCTCTGGCACCCTAAAAAAGAACATTGCTTTTCCGGATAGATCAACAGAAGGGGAAAAAGGGGATCGTGACCGTCGAAAGATCGGCTCGAATTCTCGAGTGTCCTGTTACCCCACACCCTCCTGCTCTCCTAGCTCCTACGATCGATAACACACTCGATCGTTTCCCAATGTACGTACATACATATGTACATCGAACAGCTATTTGCTTTTCCTTCGTATCGGTCGCTCTAGGTCGTGGCATCTCATAGATATCTCGATGAAATGGCGTGTGTTCGCCATTTCTTTCCTTACGAAAGATCCTTCGAAGCTCGATCGTGTCGCGAACGTGCCTCCTTCGCGACGACTCTTCAGATTTAAAAGTGTACGTAGCTACTTTGCTTATGGACACTCGCCTGCATATGTTCCCGAAATCTTATTCTATATATCCCACCGGAAAGATTTTCTACCTAGAATGGAAGGAACATTATTATTAATAGCGATGAACAAAGGAACAAATCAAAAATACATTGTTGTAATAATGAATAATAGAAACACAGAAAATAAAATAGGAAAACAAATTATTTAAAATCATTATGATATAAGATTGAGAAAAATTTTTTCACTATCATTTTGCCATCCAATCGCTGAGGTTAACGATGATCGATAAATCAATGGCTTTACGAAGGATAGCTTTAATGCTATTAAACCGAACGATAGGGGCCATTTCCGTTATCGGTCACACTCCACGATTCACCTAATCGTATTTTAATTAGCATTTTCCTTTTCGGCGTCTCTAATTTTAATTAATAGCACCGGCAACGATAAGCTCGATTTCTCGGTATAATGTGTACGCGTTTCTACTGCTATCCGTTTATCCCGATTGTTCCCGCGGTTATAACATCGATACTCCGATTAGCCGACCGAAACAGCGAGTGGCATCGATCGTACTTGTCGAAACTATCCTCGGTATGGTATGAAAGCAACGAACGTGACTTAATACGCGTCCCTGTACCTGTGCACATAGATGTATGTAATTATATATGAGTCGATTGAGTAGAAATTAATTTTTTTTATATAAAAATTAAGAATCAATCATGTGAGTTGGAACGTGAACTCAATTTGTCATAATTTGTTCTAAATAATTCGGTTTTTTTTTATCACCATAATCGTTATTTTTCATATAATTATTAGGAGGTTTAGTTACAAAAAAATGATAATACTTTTTAAATAACGATCGACACCGATATTAGATCTCTTTTCACGAAAATGATTTACTTCGCACGTCAGCGTTGAAATTTAAATATAATTGATCTCCTGAAATACGCAAACACTTTTCATTCTTACCCCTACGCCTCCGAATCGAGCGAGGTCCTATAAACTCGCACCCCTCGATCTCGTTGCGTCGAGGGACGACGAATTACGAAAAGGGCGGACGTCGTCGGAAAAATATTTTCTATGAAGACCCTCGCGCCCGTAAATCTTCAACGGAAGAGCAAATATCGAGCGTACCTACCCTGAACGAGTCGAGTAACCGTGGTGGTCGAAAACAGCGAGCGTTAACGCACGACCGCTTTCGATTAAATTTCGAAAACGAATTTCGTCCATTTCGTACGTGATCACCTCGCTAAAACCAAAAATGTTAAATTATATATTATCAATATTATATTTATTAACTTTGCGATTATATTATATATTACAACTATATTTTAATCAAAGTAGAACTATAATATATTATTCATAACTACAATTTATTTATCGAATAATGATCAAATTAAAAAAATGATATTATCTTCGTAAAAAGTATGGCAAAAATCGGTGAAGTAATCTTTTTCTTCATTTCTTCCGATTAATTCTTCGCTCCGCGAGAAATTGTATATTTAAACCTACTTTAAATCGGCGGAATTGTAATCGAAGTGGGAGAACGCACGAGCGGCTCTCGCGGGGAGACTTGCCAATAATTTTCTGCGTCCCAATTAAAGGAACGAAATTTCGTGCTGGCGCTCATCCAAGTTGAGCGGCGAAATCTTTTGCGAGTCCTTCGCATGTACTTCCACGAAATTGTGCAATTTAAATATTCAAATCTTTTCCGGCGCTCCGTATCCGCGAAATAAACGATACCTGTACGTCGTTGATTAGTATAATAAGGTAATGGCATCGATCTTGGAAAATGTAAACTTATAATTAAAAAGAAAAAGTTACAAAAATGTTTCACCCAAACATTTCGTGATAACGAAAAATTATTTTTTAAATAAACAATTACTCGTACTTTACGTTACATCGGCGACACTCGACCCTAAAGATACGCCCTTTCATATATTTCTAATAAAAAATTTCTTACAACATCCCACCCAGAAAGTGCCACACTCTTAAAGTGCTGGGAGAAATTCTTAAATAATTCAAATAAGGTTTTGACCTCCTTGCAACATCACGTACCCGGGACATCGCACTCTTACAATGTTTTAAGGGAAGCCCTTCCGAATAACTTTGAATTTCATTTTAATAACAATGGTAATAAATTTTTTATAACAATTAATTATATCAATTTAAATCTTGCCTAACAAAAGAGAGAAATTTTGACAGAAATAACGCAATAATATAATATTTTCAATCTTCAACGTTAAGACTCGTAATTTAGTGAAACGAACGTAAAAATTCTTTGAAGAGAATTTTTTGTCCCTTACCGACTAATGAATCCTTTCCAATTGTTCGGGCAAAAAGAAGGCCGGAGCTAAAGTTTATGCGAAAAGGGGGTTGGAGTAAGAGGGGATAATCAGGACAGCGACAAGGTAAAAACGGCGAAAAGAGCACGCATAATGCTAGATAGTCCAGGATGTCCGACGGCAGAAAAGGATTAAGGATTCCTAAATTAGAATCTTCCATCGGCTCTTCTTATCAGCGCTCGTAGGCAACCTGCGCGAAACCTGCCTAATCGGATCAGGATGTGGCTGAGCCTGAGGGGGAGTACGAAAAGAAATGGTAGAAATATACGAAACGTTTCGAGTGTAAAAATTTTTCAACAAAAATTCCCGTCTCCTTTGACTGATGAAGCATAAGTATGAGGTTTTATAAAAATTTCATTAATTATCATTTATTTCACACAGAAGATGTCAGTCTCTGCAGCAGTATCCTATTTTATGTTATAATATAATTTATTGTTATTCTAACTAATATTTCCCTTTTAGCGTTAAATAATTATTTATATTATTCGTGGTTAATAACTGTTGACAAACAACCATATTGTTTGGGGAGCATCGAGGTAGATACTAATTTAATAAAATTAATAATTCAAATATTTGCGGTTGAAATAGAACCTGATCTTCGATTAACACATTCACCGCCATTGGTGGTCACAAGTGACCGACATTTGATAGATATTTCAATAATTTATTAAATTTATTCGTCGATGCTAACAAAATTGCATAAAAGGAATATCGTATTAAAAGTGTTCAAAATTAATAATCTTTGACAGTTAATTAAATTATTTTTCTATAACTTTTCTAAATTGGAATAATTTTTTTTTTCGTTTCTTCATTTTATTCATTTTTTTTTTGCTTCTATTTTTATACTCACGGAACGTGGAAATTCTGGCACGATGGAACTTGTTTCTCCCGTTTCTATTTCTCGCGCTATTTCTTACCACCCATTCTCTTATTATTTCCTTCCTTTTTTTCACCCTCGCGTGCTGCTTCGTATCTTCCAGCTCAATGGGACACCTCGATTCTCTCGTACGGTCTCTCGCGATAGGCGTCCCGAGATTTCGAGGGCGACCTCCTTTCTCTCCTTCTCGTAGTAATTTTGATTGCAGCCAGAGTTTTGGTGTGCCGGAAGAGGGGTGAACGAAGAGGGCGGGGATGGAGGGAACTAAATGAGGAGCGAGAAAGAAGCAAAAAGAAATTGCAATTTTTATTTCGTTTGTTTCGCGCTACGACCTGTAATTCAACATCGTGACTCGATTAACACATTACGCTGTCGATTTAATGACGTTTAAAGGTTCTGCAAAATAAATTCGAAATACTATAGTAATACTACTGCATAGTGTCATATAGTATACCATAGTGCTAATATGCTATACTAATAAAAGATGATTATCAACGAAACTATCAACTGTCCCAATTCAATCTCTAAAACTAAATTCTTTAATTTTCACGAAATAAAAAAAAAATACTTCCGAACTGATAGAATTTTCGTTCGTATCGCAACCCAGCAGAAGGTTCGCCCAAGCGATAAATTATTTCCACGCGATAGCTACTTACGAGAGAAATGGAGGAGTACCGGTGATGCCGACTGGCTGGAGCTCAATGAAGAATTCGTAGTTAAGCACGCGTATTTGTACTTCGATTTGATCTTGAAAGACACTATCGTGGGAACGTTCGTGGCACATTCGCTCAGAAGCTTCGTAGATGACGAATGGTTTTGCAGAATCCGTTTTGGAAGGACGACTGACAAGGTACAAACTTATGGATGCTGCAGTTACTCCTGTCGTCTTTCGAATTCCGGTGAAGGGAATCCACGTCCGCCTGGTTGCTTGCTAACTCCGATGTCGCTTCTTCTGGTAACACTATGGTGGTACTATGCAATAGTGTTACGGTGCATCCGAGATTACACAGTGGTATTACATTTAGCCCTCGATTGACCTTCCACCTTGTCCTGTATTAAAACAGTAAAAAAAAATATATAGGATTGCAATGACCCACAGGAAATGAAAGGAAAGAATTTGATTCGCCATTCGTCCGAAAGGACCAAGAACCGAAGCAGTTCTCGCTTGGAAGGGTCGAATGGGGAAAAGATAAAATGACATGGTCTAGGACACAGGAGGAAGGAGCCCTTCTCGGCCACGTAAAACGCTCGTAAATTTGTTAAAACGACCGTTGGAAAGGCGGAAGCAGCCTCTCTCGGCTTCCTGCGTGGGTCTATGGGGACCGAAAGTGTATCGAAAATCGGTTGCCTCGGTGGATAACGCCGGAAGACCGGCTGGGAAATACAGGGATACGAGCCGGATACTCGGGACCGGTGTATAATCCTTCGTGGACTCGAGATTTCAGTCGATCTTTTGCCTGGTGAGGTTAATGGATCGATCTCGCGTTAAATATTCATTTGTTTTTATTTATTTATAACGAGAGTAATCGATAAAACGATAACATGGATCACGCGAACACTCCAGCTCGTTTTCACATCACGCGAGTGAACTTCCTTCGAAGTACTACGAGGTAGCTACGAAATTAGATATATATTAGCGTGGTTTGTAACGTCCTTGTAAAACGGATAGTCTCTCGGATAGTGAGTGAGAGAGAGATAGAGAGAGTAAAGCCACACCCACTTTGGCACCGAGAACCCCGGCGTTTTCTCGTAGTCGCGCAGTCCTCTCGTTAGCCAACTCTCGTGTGTCGCTGTTTATTTACGTTAGTCGAAACTCCAGGGCACATGTTAATTAACAGATATGCTTCGTGATACGGATTAACTTTAAATCAAGCAGACGACTCGTTTTTAGAGCGCTCGCGCGATCACCGAACTGGCGTGATTTGTACACTCGACGTAAAACGGCTTTGTCGACTATACAGCACTTGATAAAGGTGGAATTTATTTGTTTTAATGTTCTGGGATCCAGTTCGATCTTCCGATATTTGTTTAACGTGTCTGCTATAAATGATAAAATTAGTGCTATAATTAATTTCTATTATAACGTTAGTATTATAACTAAAAAATTAAGTAAATAATATTCGTACTATAAATTTTGATTGAAATTCTTACCAGGTTAATGTTTAATAACGATATGGCCAACAGAGTTCCCTCGGAATAAATCGATACCCAGACTCGATCTGAACTCATAGAAGGCCCGAGCTCAACTAACTTGTCCTATGTGTACTCACCGTCTCGTACATCTAAAGGTTAGCTTGCTTACCGTACAAACACACGCGTATCCACATACATGCGTCAACAGCGACATTATTACAGTAGGAAACAAAATGTACACAATTTGTTATATTGGATTTCGGATTATAGATAATTCATTGAAATGTCAAGTTGGAAAAAGAGAAACTTCGTTCTAACCCCTGGGTGATGTCTTAAATTAACGACGAATTCGCGAGAACGACAGCCCCCACTCCCTCCTCCACTCCACCCTTAACTCCTTTCTCGAACACGCGGCTCAAGTTTATATTTTCCCAGGGATGTTTTCGACGGGAAGTACTCTTGGATGGAGACAAAATATTGGCGGTCGGGAATTACGGACCGGGGAAAATTTCGAACAAATATTTGCACCAGAACGTAACCGCGTACCGAACGAATACGGGAGACGAAGGCTAGCACGCACGCATACGCACGAGAGAGTAACTGGCTCGAACGTTCTTCGATGAGAATTAAAAAAAAAAAGTAACCGAGTAGCTCTTATTTTCACTCCGCCAGCTCAAACTATTTTTATTTTAGTTTTCTTCGATCGCTGACCAAAAAATACCAATACCGAGTCCTCATTTTTCTAATTAGTAGGAACAAAAATTTGACAAAATTCACTTTCTGGGGTATTTTAATATATTCGCGTATCTCGCTCAAAACGATTTCGAACTAGACTTCGTAGGAATGCTCGTGCATATAACATGTCTATGCTAGGGAGTCGATCCACGCCATAGAGAAGCAGTACCAGGCAATTTTGTAGTACGAGCTTGACCGGTGCCGACGGTATCTGCTTTCCAATTACGCCGACTGACTCGAGATAAGTGGTGGTTACGGTTACGGTTAGACGGCTACGCCTTACGTCACAGCGCGAAGCACCCTTGCGTGCTCGACCCAACACCTCTCTATCTTCCTTCCTCCCACAGCTCTCCCTCTCTCTCTCTCTCTCTCCCTCTCTCTCTCTGAATCTCTGTCTCTCTTGCGCTGTCTCTCTTTCGTGAACACGTACACACAGATACATACACACAACGTAGCGCATTTCCACGCGCTAATATCCACCCCTCCGGCCATAATTAGCAGAGATATATTACGCTCGACTAGCTCGCACTAGCGACTGAGAGCGCGTGGACTTTGCCAACGGCTTGGATAACCGTCTAGCTGGATAGCTCGTTAAACGTCGAGTCCTCGCGAATATCGCTCTTGTCCGATACATATCCATCCCCAGCGGTGCGCTCGTGACATGTGCTCAAAAAGCGTGGAATGAGATCGTTAAAGTTTTTCGATTATTTAAGGGTGGAAATTGTTGAAGCTATATTTTGTAATGTAGTACTAATACTGTATTACACTTTACACTGGCACACTAATACTGTATTACACTTTACACTAGTACACTAATACTGTATTACACTTTACACTAGTACACTAATACTGTATTACACTTTACACTAGCACACTAGTGTGTTATTACATTATTATATTATTTTAATATAAATTCTGTCCAAAAAATTTCTTTAGAACACTATTATAGTCATTATCTTTACGGTGAAATTCTATACCTATTTTTTTATCGAATAAAAAGTAACTGTCATTTTAAACAAATTTATAGAACAAATGCAAACTTTTAACATTGGAAGAATGTAACTTGAAACGTGCAAACGACGTTTATTTATAAAAGTTAACGGTTAAATTCACTTTACTCGGGTAACTCATATGAACCAACCCCCATTTTAATCCCCACCCCCTCGTCTACCTAGTACCCACTTATTACGATACCTCTGCTTACACCCCTTATATCCCTTATACTCGAGTATTCCATGCCTTTTGCATTTTACGCTCTCTCGATTTTCCTCCCTCTCGATAACGAGCTCCCCGTTACGGTTACAACCTATCGTGTTGCCGTTTACGAGCGGCTTATTGCGTTACAACTTCGTGGAGAGTCCGTTGGAACTGAGTTCCACCGATGACGAGCGTTCTTCTCTCACCTACTTCGTCTCGCATAAGCTTTTTGTTATTCTCCAGGGAAACGTGAAACTTCTCGTACAGAATGTGTACGTGCGTACAGGGTGCGTGCAGGGTGCGTCATTTAAAGCGGACCATCTAAATAATAGAATCCCGATTATTTTTTTATGCGTGAGATGATAAGTATTAACGGATGAAAACATTGCATGAAAAGATTATCTGAAATAAAAAATAAAAAAATAGTCGCGACGTGACGCTCGTATGCAAACCATTTGTTTTATAAAAAAAAAGTGTTACATACGTTTCACCCTGTT
>JAIFRP010000002.1:4805303-4816274 GCA_032403825.1 Odynerus spinipes | reverse complement strand
AAAAACAATCGAAGTCCTATTTTCTCCCGTCACGGCCAATCCGTTACAATGGTTAAACACGATTACCATGTCGAGGCATATGACTTTGAAAAATTTCCTTAATGGCCAACAGACATGCATTGGCCCAGTGTTGGTATCGATCAACCCCTTCAAGCAGATGCCATATTTCGGTGAAAAGGAAGTGGAAATTTACCAAGGCGCGGTGAGTTTCCATACGGTGAAAGTTTAAAAAAAAAAAGAAAAATTGTCGACAGTTTCACGATCTTTCACTTATTGTTTAGCATTGTATTACAATTTCTCTTTTTTCATTCTTAAAATACACAAACGTACATACACGTATACGCGTTGAGACAACTTTCTTGATGGCGCCTGAAATATGATCAAACTTTCTACACCGGTGCTGCACCTTCCTATACTCAAAGGCGTCTCACTGTTACTCTCCCGATCAGATCTTTCTCTACTTTTCTTCTTTCAGGCACCGTACGAAAATCCACCACACATTTACGGGCTGGCCGATGACATGTATAGAAACATGCTAATTGACAATGAAAGTCAGTGTGTTATTATCAGGTAAGAATACAATATTATAAAAGTTATTTGGTATTCTATAGGTCCGTGATGGAGAAGTAGATTGAGAAACGCTGTCATGGATGATGTCCTATCTAAATTGATGAGATGCCCTATTTAAATGATAATCCGAATTTCCATCCCTTTCAGTGGCGAGTCCGGTGCCGGTAAAACCGTAGCAGCCAAGTATATAATGTCTTACATAGCCAGAATCAGTGGGGGTGGCGAAAGAGTACAAAAAGTGAAGGACGTCATCTTGGAATCGAATCCGCTCTTGGAAGCCTTTGGCAATGCCAAGACTATGCGGAACAACAACAGCAGTAGATTCGTAAGTTCCAGACGATATAAATAAAAAAAAAATAAAAAATCCAAGAATATTCACGACAAGTTCCAAAAATTGTTAATCCACTTTCGTCATCAGGGTAAATACGTGCGAATGCAGTTCGGTGCCGGTGGACAACCGAACGGTGGGAAGATATCGAACTTTCTGCTAGAGAAGTCTAGAGTGACGTGTCACAATCCAGGAGAGAGGAACTTTCATGTATTTTATCAGTTGGCTACCGGTGCGAACTCTCAAATGAAATGTAAGCGACTAAGATTGATCGATCCCGTGGCACAACTCGGCGAAACGTGCCAAGATTTCTAAGATTCGATTTAGAGACATAAATTAGACGCGATGTGACATCAGAGACATCACTGATGTCAAATGAACCGTTTGATTTTCTCTTTTTTTTTCTAACATCATTTTCACAACCGATGACGAAGATTTTCATATCGTACCTCCTACCGATGCATTGATCTTTATTTATTAATATCGTACGTTCTAACGCACAGCTGATCTGGGATTGATGGATCTTGAGAATTACCAATACCTGAGCTACGGTGGGAATCATCGGGTCGAGGGTACCAACGACGCTCGAGATTTACAAGAAACCTTAAAAGGTACAACGAGTGTTCCGTAAAAAGAACTCGATTCAATTTTCATATACTTATCGTTTCTTTTATTCTCTACGCCTTAAGCATTTCTTATCTACTCTGCCTTTTTTAGCCTTACGCGTCATGGGAATCCAAGACACGGAAGTGTCCGATATCTTCAAGTTGGTGTCCGGAATACTTCACGTTGGAAATATCGACTTCGTTGAAAACGGAAATTATTCGCAGGTTGCTGATAAGCGGTGTTAGTATTCGATGCACTTTTGTCTACGTCGCTAGATCATTAAATATAGAGAAACAATAGTCAACGATTTAACATAATAATTTTAACAATTTTTAACTATCGAAGTAATACGAAATTATAAGCGATTTTAATTTGGAAAATTATTTTAAAGTTCCATTGTAAAAATTGCAGTGAACAATTTTTGTTTAATTACGTAAGCTTCTAGATTGTAAATTGTTTATCGCAAATAGCCTAATTAACATGGTATCGTTCCGATCACGATTCGTCGGTTCTAGTTCTCGATTTTCCGGCCTACCTTTTTGGAATCTCTGCGGAGACTCTGTCGCATAAGCTGACCTCGCGGGAATTCGAATCGAAATGGGGAAGTCAGTCGGAAAGCGTCGACGTGACTCTGAACGTAGAACAAGCTCTTTACACTCGTGACGCATTGGCTAAAGATATTTATGCGAGACTCTTCGACTATCTGGTCAAGGTAAACAAAATTATTCAACATTTCTACCTAATGCCAAAATTAATAGTTAATTATAGATTTTTATATTTTTCATTCTTAGAAAATCAATTTGGCGATGGAGACCAATGAGAACAGCTTCGAGATCGGAATCCTCGATATATACGGTTTCGAGATCTTCGATAAAAATGGCTTCGAACAATTTTGCATTAACTTCGTCAACGAGAAACTTCAGCAGATCTTCATCGAGCTCACGTTAAAGGCCGAACAGGTAAGATTATTATAATAAATTATTTTCAAAGTACCTGGTCGTTAAAAATTGTTAGCAACAATTTATTGCCGGGCACGTATACGTTAATAACTAATACTACTCTTCGTTAATTTATAATACAAGCCATATATTATCTATATTATCATAAATAATAACGAATCAATAGATCCCATTAGAAATTATCTCGCTAATGAACAATAAAATCTAACGTTAGCTTAAAATACTTTTTACAAAATATATATATATATACGAAACAAATTTTTTCTTTGCGCGGATCACGGCTAGCACACTCGTCCAAGTTTCGAACGATTTATTCAACATGCATGAAGCATCGATCCTCCAAACGATTCTAGAAAATCTTTTTTTATCTGGCTCGTCCGTGGACAATTTTCATCATCATCATCATCATCATCGCCGTCGTCGTTCATTTGGAAGACAATACATCTCGATACGACTCATCGATCATCCTTTGGTACCTTCACTGATCCATCACACCTATCAGATGATCAAACCTCAGCTCGGAATGTCCACAATGACGATTTCTAGAAACACTTCTGGACAACTTTTCATGGTTCTGATCCAGGTGTCCCGTCAGTCCTCGTAAACCTTATAACCTGGTGAAACATCGGACCTCTTAAAAAAGTACCTTTGTACAGGTGTAGTCTGAGCCATGAGGAGTCTACCTGATACCTTGCTAGGTGGTGCTGGTATTTGTTTAGGTAACTCGCTAGAAGTCACCATGGAATTTTCTGTGGTGGATAAGTGTTCGGCACCGTAAGCCCATGCTCGATCTCTGATCCCAACAACTTCGACATTCTGAGTGGAACTTCTGGTATCTTCCAAACTGTCGGTATCGTGAACCAGTTTATCAAATTTTTTGGGTGGTCTTACTTTCTTCTCCCGTTTCACTTTCCAATCGGTTTGTCTATCAAAGGGTCTGGTCACTCTGAGATAATCCAATGGGCCTTCGCTCAAAGTCGTCCTAGAACCTAGTTCTACTTTCCTGAAGGCGCCACTGTTACCCCTAACGTTTACGTACACTTTTGGTTTTCCACTTTTTAAATAATACAACTTCTCGTCCAGGCTGTGTAACTTTGGTGGACTCAACAGGACTCTTTTCTCGTTATCGTCATCGTCGTCGTCGTAGCCGTCTACACGGAAATTTGATGATATCCCCACGTGTCTTACACCTAATATGGAATTTGGTACCACTTCGGGATTAGGGTAGCTCTCGTTTGTAATTTGGTTCGTGTGATGTGTCTTTAGAACTGCGTGAACTAGGCCTTGGAGATTTGCTGGGTCCACATCGTCGGCTCCTTGGACTTCGATCTCTAGGAGTCTGGAAAATATGAACATGTTCAAATTAGATTGATGAATATAAAATATCTAACATACAGATGACCTTGTGAGATCACTTGTACGCATATTTCTTAACTATTTGCACGTTTAATTAATACGTACAAAGATTGATACATTCCAATATTTTGCGAGACAACATTTTTGTGCTAAATTCGAACGTACACATTTTGACCATTAATGCGTTAAGCTCATTCCTGGTACATCCATTATTTAACAAAAAGTCCGCCAACATGATTCAGGAGCGAAAGTGATCCAACCGGGTACAATATGGCGGTGTGTAATAATTTCAATACCGGTTGAATGAAAAAAACTGAAGCGAGAAAAAAGATGGAAACAAATCTAGGCCGGCTAATCTCGCGGCTAAGCTCACGAGATTAGGTAATCCGTGTATGTTAACGATCTCGCGAGCGCGGCATTATGTTAACTGGTTTCTCTCGTGAGATCATGCGGTTCGCGACCAAAAAAAAAGACGGCGAATTTGATATAACAGTTTCGTTGGAATGAGAACTTGCCTGTAATTATTCTGCGTGTCGGGTCTCTCGACGTTTGTATTCTGAAGGTAGCCATGAATCGATTTACCTCCCTCGTAGATCTTGCGCTTGTTAAAATCGTGATCCTCGTGTATGTGATTAGGTGACGATGGCGGTCTGGGTAGGACCATGGCCGGTGAAGCCAAATGTGAGAGAGCTATGAGAAGCAGCAGGCTGCTGAGTTTGTTTCTTGCTAACATTCTAAAAAAAAGGGAAAAAAATATTAGTAAAACATTTTATTATTTAACGATCGTAAAAAAATCGACGATTTTCTACTTGGGACGTATAAAAAGTAAGAGCTTGTCCTTCGACGTATTTGTTTCTAAAAAAGATGAAATATTTAACTTTTGTAGCTCCATTTTTATTTTGTTGAAATAATTAACGTTCGAAGGACGAAAGGAAAAGGACGACGATTTCTAAAACGGGATTGTGAACGACGAAGCGAACGACGCGTAACGAGCGCGCGTTATAACAAAATGGCAGTGAAAGTTTAAACGGGCCCGAGCGAAGCGAGCGAGCGACGCGATGCCGAGCACTTCGAGGAGAACGAAATAATCCAATTTCTTTTGTTTTTCACTTACGTAAGGCACGTGCCTACATCGGGCGCGCCACCATGAGTCTTTCCGATCATCGACAGGATACGAAAGTAGAATTCGACATATTTTACAAAGTATAAAAATATAAATTATAAAAGTACATAAAGTATAAAAATATAAATATAAAAATATAAAAATATAAATTTTTCATTACAATTATAGTTGAAATCATAATTGAAATGAAAAAATATTAATTCACGCGTAGGTATTTTTCAAAGTCCACAATTTTAATTGCAAATGTAATTAAAATAACAAAATAATTATGTGCGTTGATCGTCAAACATTTTCTATCAAGCCCAACTTAAAAGAAAACCTTAATGCTAAAAAACCTATTGTTAATCTAATTCAATATCTTAAACATATTAATATATAGAATAAACTTTAACTTTTCTTGCTCGCTAATAACTCCTAGTGATTGATGCGACATTAAATAAATGAAATACAACAAAAAATTATCTGCGTATATATTTAAAAAACACGCTCGTAAAATATATACACCGTCATTAAAAATTCGAAAAAGACATTACGCGTCTCCCAGACACGTGACACACTACGCTAACCAATCGTATCCCAAAGATCAAAGGACGACGATCGATCATTGCACGGGTGACAAAAATCACGTGAGATAACAAGTAAAATTACGTAAAAGACACGCGAATAACATTGTCACGAAAGTTGCACGTAGTTCTGCATTATGATAAATCGATCTCCGCGCGAGATCCAGTTCCAAAAGACCTTTCGAAAACGAGATGAGAATAATGGAATCGCGTTCGGGCGAAGGATTTCACGATTCTTCGTTGGTCACGTGATAACCAGCTGATGAAATTAATCACTCAACGCGGTACCTACAAAAGCGTCAATGGTGATCCAACTTTATATACGTTCTTCTATAAAACACACACACACAGCCACGCGCGCGCGCGCACACACACATATTTAAACCACATTCACAAAACTTACAAAGTGCATACATACATACACACAGCTTAGATACAATAAATGAAAACATGTACCATGCACCTAAAAAAAACCCACGTGTACATAAACCTCGTGCCCTCACACACACACACACATATATATACATATAAACGTTCATAAAACGTACGTACACATAGTAAGAGGAAATAAATCACTCGGACGTCCATAAAACCGAGCATGAATCGAGCGCTTTCGTTCGCCACGACACAAAAGCCACCAGCACGCGTTATTTATCGACGCTAAGAGAAGGAAACATCGAGTGTGTGGATCCACTCTAAAGAAATAGGGCCCCGAACAACGGAGTCGATGACTTTCTCACAGGTGCCTTGCAAATCGAAAGACGAAAGCCTCCTTTGCATTATTTTCCCGTCGTTACACCGACAAACTAACGGAAAGTTCCTCCTTTCCCGATCGTAAAGGTGCGACAGAGATAGAACCGATGTTCTCCGATCCGTTTCTCTCTTTCTCTTTCGAATAAGACGGTGGGTGTGGTTCACCCAACACTCGTATACTGGCGTAGTTGCGGAGGAAACAGGTTCTCTTAAAAAGTGCAAGTGCATTCGTTGCCCTGGTGAACGTACTCGACTCTCTACTACGTGCACAAACCGCTTGAGATGTCCACGTGTACTGAGCTGTCAGCTCGATGTGACTTCCGTCGTCTATATGGTTTTGAACGTTGTTTTTATTACTGACCTCTAATTTTTGTATTATTACGAATTTGATCATTTATTCTGGATCTCCTAAATTTTATTGTAATTAATATTGTTATAATTTCTTTCGCAAAACGTGTTGCAAAAATAAAAAATTTGTTTTCGTAATTTTCCAATTTCTTAATTTTTATGGCAATTTCGTAAAAACATGTTATTTCTTATAAAAAGAATTATTGATGGTATTAATCATAGATTCGTTAGAATCGTATTGGGATGAAATTTATTATTGTCAGGATCAAATGCTAAAATGTGAGATTAGAATTTAGAAAAAATTTCCATGCGGCACGATCGACAAAGGAGGACTCGATCGGTGCCCTGGATCATTTAATTTCCATAAATCGTGATTTACGTAAACGCCGCGTGCTCGTCTCGTGCTCTTTTCCTAATCCTAAATCGAGAAGGATTTGAAAGCTCGAATCGAGCAGGTATATAATGATATCTAATAATGACGTCTAATCTGCACAAACGAGAAAGGAATTCCTGTCTAACTTATTGTTAGACTTTCGATCGATCAGTACGCGGCGAGAGATAATTAGAAATATGTCTAATACCGTGAGATTCCGTAAAGCGTCTCGCGAATGAACATTTTTATCAATTTTACGACGACGATCGTCAACACTACTCATTTACTACCAATCTCGTAATTTTTTCTATGCAATAAGACGAGATTGAAAAAGATTCTCTAACAAAGTATTCCTCGTTTCTGCGAAAGTCGAATGATCGGTGGAATACCTTGCGGTTGGATTAGCTAAATCGAAATCGTGATTTTAGTGTCGATCTCTCAGTTTTTCCTTTATAATAAAAAAAAAAAATTAAATTAAAGTTCCGATACTTCCGCGATGTTCCTTTCAAGTCATTCTTTCTAATACTTCCAAGATACTTAAATTTATTTAGAAAAAAATGAACATCTAAAATGGTGAAAATAACAAACTCGTTCACTTTCCCTTCAAATTATGGAGGAAGAGGGATACAAATGATCATCAATCATTTTCACGATGTTCTTTATAATTTTAATAATTTCTAATTCTTTAAAAAACCTACGCTAATTTATTAAAAAAAAAAAAATCAAACTTAGAGTTACGTATCGCGTAATCGCATAAAAATGAAGCACAACAAAATAGAAAGAGAAAATATTGGAGGTGTAAAACACAGGAAGTACCAGACGCGATCGATAATGAATCAAAGGAGGACGATAATCCAGTCGGCTAATTATCGGAGCGTTCGTCGGCCTCGAATAGAAAAGCCGAGCTAGTATGTACGGAGCTCGAGATGCGATTAAATTCACGCCCCGAGGAAAGTGAGAGTGGTCAAGGCCCGAGGGGCCCCAGTTATACTCTCTTATGTCTTTCTGTTCCTCACGCACACATATATACATACAGATGCATGTATACCGGGTGATCCAATAGAAATTAGCACCTCGAATATCTTTGGAACTACGAGAAAAAAAATCAGTTGGATCATTCGATGATCTTTTTGGTACTAAACAATTTTTATTTAATAAATCCTTTTCTTGCTTTTACTAATCCAAAAGATAATCAAGATGATCATTCTTGTTGAATCACTTTGAACGTACATACGTTGGATCTCTCATGTTTACGTAACCAAGATCTTACGATCTCGATATTCGTGCTCTCCTCGACAGCACTTGTCGTAAGACGTCGATTATCTAGGCGCCTGCAGGTACAATCATTTTCGAACACCTTGCTTTTATGAGACAATAGCACGTGTGGCAATGATCATCGAATAATCATCATTATGATAATGATCATCAAAAATTTTCGAAATCCTTTGATCCAAATTCGTTTACAATAATTCTATTGTTCTTACTAATAAATTCTTTTGTTCTTACCATTTTTATTCGCGATTTTATTTTTCCTCGGCAAAATGATTATTATTTTTACACTTTTAATCGATATTTTGAAGTAAATCAAATTTCAATTAAAGATCGAGCTCACAGAATTTGTTTATATAAACAATAAACGTTACACTAGTTTAAAATGTTATCTCAGAATTACATAGACGAAGAAACTTCGGTCATCACTCGAGTCCGTCATCGGAACGTGACTTTCCTCCTTATTCAACCTTCCTTATTCTCAGTCATCGCGAACTTCCCTGCGAATTCGTCGTAAACTATCATTACGTACCCCTTATCATTGTCTCACCCTTACATCATCGTGTCTCTCCTGCTTGCTTCCTTATCGAGAGCTATAGTATAGATAATGATACTTTCACGAGAGCGCGCGAAGGCGCGGTCGGTTACGTGCGAGCGCGCGTTCCTTTCGGATGGAAAGTATATGTGTGTAAAAAGAAGTGGAATTTTCGATAAAACGATCGTACAGCACGGTTTCGTTCTCTCGAACGCGTTCGTAAGTCAAACTATCGTTCGGTCGTATTACTTCCGATATTTTATGCGAACGTGTTTTTTTTCCCCTCATTGAATTTGCAAGTCAACTTTGTATCGCGCGTATTACATGTGCACGTGTAATTTTCTTCTCAAATGAAAAATCATTCGCCGTGACTCATCGAGAGTCTCCCGTAACCTAATTTTTTTCTAATTAATACCTTGCTCGCCGTGTCACACGCGTGTGAAAAAAAATTATTTAAAATATGAAAAAAGAAACTGTTAGGTTCGCGTGTGTGCGACGTAAGGGAATCTCGCGTTTTCGTATGCACCGATGCGTTCGAAAGCCACACGCGGCTGCTTTCTTCCTTTCGAAGGAAATCCACCGCTTTCGATCCTCCTTGTAACACGCGATAACTTCTCTCTTCGCGAGCAGAGACAACTCACGTATAATATAACAAAAGTGCTAATTGCTATACCGGAATAGCCTCTATCGTAAAATAATATGACGAATCACCCACAAGCAATTTAATACCTAATCATAAACGATATAAACATTGGCTCCTAATCAAAAGGGATACGATCGTAAAAACGAGTAGAACTCGATCAGCAGGTGTGATTATGAAACGAGAGATTAAAGGGAAGATGGCCGTGCGATGGGAACGGACGTGGGCTTTCAAATCTTCGATATACTTTCTAGATTAGGAGACGTGATTTTACCTTTCTCCGTGTCACGAAAGGCCGATTTGGCTTTGACTGCGAAAGAGACAAGACACGTTAAGGAAAAATTCGATAGGATGCAGTACGAGATACGAGAGAGAATGCGAGGCAATCGCGCGAAAGGATCATTACGAGGCAAGGACTGTGGTTATGGTCTTTCTGTGTAATGTTTCATTATGTGTATGTGTAGTATGGCTTATGAATATTCTTAAAAATTTATATATATAGGTATATGTATATTCTAACGCTTATGCTTACGTAACATAACCTCGTGTTACATTATTCGTAATAACACATTTTTTATTCCCATCATCGAAGAATTCATCCGTTGGATGTTTATAGTGAAATCGATCGAATCGTTCCGATTTATCAAGATTCATTGAACTTTGAACTACTCCGTGAGCTACTTGCGAGAATAGTTTCGTAACGTACTACTCGTAGATACTTGGGTGCTTGATTGGATCATTCCAATCAATAAATGAATGAAAATGTGTAACTATATGGTAACTTTTAGGATACTATAATTATCGAGGTTTGTGACAGTCTAGGGTCTAAGTATTGGGTAACCTTTTACCTAGATCTATCGAGCTTCGATCTATCAGCTGTCACATTCTAATCTTATTTTTAAATAATAAAAATAACAAAATATACAGGAATGAAAGAAAAGTTGAATAAATTGGCGGAATAAAAAAGTAATAATGAAGGTTTTGACAATTGCGACAACACAATTTCCAATATGGAGGATATGGTTTGAATTTATCTAACAAGACTTAAGCAAATGGAGTATAAAATCACTCCCGACCCACTTTCGATGGTCCGTCGCGTTTCTCGCAAGAAAATTCACGGGTCGAACGCGATGAAGAATTCTCACGGTCGTTTTATCCTCGAAACGCTCGCTATTCGTCTCGCGCGGGATTCTAAGCGCGCACGACGACTAAAAGTCAATCCTTAGAACCTCATAAAAAGTTACGTTTTATATTCCTCTTTCTCTCTCTCTCTCTCTCTCTCTCTCTCTCTCTTTCTTCACGGACCATCTCACCGTCCCATTTTCCATTTTACTATCGTCTCGATGATAACCGAGTTTAAACTCGAGCGTGTCAGATGCACGAGTTACCGTAAACGTTCTCGAAAGGTACCGTGCGACATATAAAATGATCGACATCGTTCGATCGAGTGCCTATAGAAATTACAATCGACTTTTTTTTACTCTATGAATTACCTTTAGAATAAAAATAAAGAAATTATTAAGAAAATCAAAGAGTTTAAATAACGAG
>JAIFRP010000002.1:4780020-4792125 GCA_032403825.1 Odynerus spinipes | reverse complement strand
AAAAAAATGAATTAAAGATAGTTTCAACTACAGTTGAGTGCCCTAATCACTAATTATAGGTATGCAGAAGAGACTTGGTCCTTACCAGCAAGTTTCTGTACATGATCGGTCGAGAACAGATCAAGAAGGGCCCAGAAAAGGGCAAATCCGTGGAAATCATTAAAAGAAAATTATCCTTCGATCAAATCAGTCACGTGTCACTGAGTACCCTACAGGACAACTTCGTTGTGATTCATACTAAAGAGGACTACGCTAGTCTAATGGAATTGGTCTTTAAAACGGAATTTTTATCAGTTTTGAGTAAGAAGTATATGGAAGAAGTTGGACATGCTTTGATCATAAGGTTCAACAATAAGTAAGTATATATTATACTTGAGTTTTGTTGAAAATTCTTAACTATGCCACGTTCCACAGTATCGAATACAAAGTTAAAAAAGAAGGTTGGGGTGGCGGAGGAACGAGACAACTAAAATTTATACAAATCGATTATGGTGACAGAGAAATTTTAAAATCAACTGGGAAAACATTGAATATTAGTATCGGTCCAGGTTTACCAAACACGACCAGTAAGTATAAAAACAGGAGTTATGGCGTGTGCTGTAGAAGGACCACCTGACATAACACCAACAAAATTATTCCCATCCTATTCTCTCACGATTTAGAACCAAACGTAAATCGATCGACGAGTTCTGCTTTCCGTACATTCAACACCGGAACAACTAGAAGTCGGCCACCTCGTTCGACAGTCGAAAGGCCCACCAATCTAGTGAGTCACGTAAGGTCAGCCGATAATACGGATCAAGGAGGAAACGATCGAACGGCCCCTTCGGGCCCAATCAGGCCCGATACTAGACCAACCGGAATGCCTACGCCTCGACCTGTCGCAGCCACGAGAACCGCAGTGAGTCCTGTTCCCAATGGCAGACCGAACATACCACCAAATCGACCGAACATGAAATTAAACCAATTCCAAAACGTTACCAAAGATGCTACTATAAAGAGTACAAATAAACAGCCTAATAAACTACAGAGTTCGATCACGATGATGGGAATGTTCACGAATCCTGGTAATGGGCCACGTGGTGAGTAGACATCAAGTGTCAATTACTCTAAATAATTAACAAACAAAAATATTTCTCTAACGATACGTTGCATTTATTGTTCCCGACAGGTCTGTTAAAGTTCCCACCACCACCAACGGAACCACCACCACCGCAGGACCATCCGGCGATGCCACCAGCTTTCATGCTACCTTCTTTAGCAACAACCGAAAAGAATAATAACAATAATAACGATCGAAACTACATAAACACCGAAACAACGCCATCGTTCGGTAATCATCAAGTTAAACGAACGAACCGTGCAACGGCTGGCCCTGGAACGAAAATAGAAAATTCGTCGAGTACCTTGCACAACTGTAACCGAACGCCTCCGCAAAAACCACCTCCACCCAATTTACCTAAGGTCAGAGCACTCTACGATTATAATCCACAGGATTTGGATGAGCTTGCTTTAAAGGAGGGTGATGTCATCGAGGTGATCAAAGAATGTAAGTTTATCAAATTTGATCGATCCTGTTAATCCTTGAATGATGATAATCATTTTGATCTTTCCAGACGAGGGCGGATGGTGGCACGGAAGAGTGAAAGGAAAAACAGGCCTCTTTCCTTCGAATTACGTAGAGAAAGTCTAAAAGTTGCCAGCGNAAAAAAAAAAAACGACGAATCTACTAGAAAATTTTTACTGGTGCAGCGGATATCGCAGAAGACGAGTACTTTTTATAAGGAAAAAAAAAAAACGAATGAAAACGAAAACCCCAAAAAAAGAAACCCCGCGTTGCTCGATCGACCATAATCTATGTCTATCCGCCCGGTTTTGAATTAACAAGCTGGGACTCGACATTGTTATTATTAATGAAGATGACGATAATGTCTTTTTCCACGAGAGATAGCGTAAGAATGGGAGAAAGACAATAGGAGCAATAGCAGCGTGGAAGTAGCGCACCTCGTAGCATAATGCATCGTTGTTATTAGCCTAACAATAAAGTCGCGCGTAGAAAGTAACTCCGGCGACGATGCATTCGTTTTACCGCGGCTATCACGATAACCGTCACTCTGTATTTGCACAAGATGATGTTTACAATGGCGGTTAAATGGATAAGCATGATTAAACGGGTATACCGTGCGATAGTATACCGTAATGTCATCGGCCTTTCGAATTTAAACGAAATTAGCCGCGTCGAGTATCCGTGATGTTGGAGATACATCCGATGATATCGCTAATAAAAACGATTAGCCTCGTACGAGATCCAAAGAGACTCTTATTATATAAGTTCGTTCTTTGCTATACGTATGTTCGATTATTATGTTCTTACGTTCGCGGGATACGTCATTGTTAGATAGCATAATTTGATATGTCACAATAGCAATAAACTGCAATTTCTGCAGGTATTAAGTCGTTATATTATCCGTCTCGGTTTATGACGTGTAAAAGAGACAGAGATAAGTTATGTATTTATGTTGAGAGATGTGTCACAAGGGAAGTGTGTACATATTATCACTGCCACTGTAAAGTGTCTAGCATGGAAAGTATAACGAAGTATGAAATGACACGTTCTTCTTATTAATTTCCTCTTAAACCTTTGCGCCGCGTTCCTCGTTGTTATATGTCATTATGACGTTCGCGTTATGTCTCCACGTTTATCGCACTGGCTATACCTATACGTTAAGATCTCTCGAGATACATTTAACCAATTCTCTTTACAGTGTTTTATTAGTTTTTATTCGGTAATAAATACGACATGTTGCGCTTTCGTTCACTCATACAAACAGTTTCACAATTAACACCGCAACTAGCAAATTGTAGCACTTATCCGCTAGATTTAAAGCATTGGCAAGAATTATGTTTCAGTTTTTTCTTTTTCTTTCTTTCTTTTTTTTACAGTTAATATACTTACAATGATAGTGAACAAAATGAATCGGAGTAAACTCAGACCTATGGTATGTGAAAACATAATAGTTTCAACATAATAATAGTTTCGAAGATGTTATTCCTAAACCGTGAATCCGTAACGACGCACGCATATATTTTATTCGCGTTTAAATCTGTACGTTATAATGATCTTACATCCAATATAGATAATAGATGGTCTTAGGCACTGGAATAATAAATTATTGCATAACTATTTGCTCAGAATTAAATATTATTTTCCATTCTCCTCGCGATGGAAAAATTATTAAAAACTATCGTATAATTACAAATAACCGTTGTAACATTCAAATTAAACTTGTTATTGCATTTTCACGTCACAGCGAAATTATTTGCAACGACATCTTCTGTCAAAAAGTCCGTTCACGTTCAGTCGTTAAAAGTATTATCGGAGATGAACTTGCCTAGGATAATTATAGCACGGCTATTTACATGTTGAGATTTTGTATATGTAAAAAAAGCGAATACGATCTAGCATGCTTTAAAAGAAATGACGTAGGATATAAATATAAAAAATAAATCCACTAGATTGTACTTTTTAACTAAGCAGTGTATACAAATATTATATTGAACTCAAAAAATGAGATCGAGTAAGGATTTTTTTTTTCTTACTCAAACCACGAGGATACAGAAGAGATCGTTTTACACGTTATTTCATTAGATTTTAAATTTCAAATATTTTTAATCCTACTTTATTGCATAGTCAGTTATCAAAGACACGTCAAACGTTACACCTTTTCAACTTCCACGCTTTACACTGAACAACTAGCGAAGATTGTATTACCATACTGCATAAAACACATTTGCTGTGATAAAAAAATAATATTTTGCATTAGGAAAGACAAATGTATTTCACATTGTGCAAAAATCTTAATTAGCATACAAATGCTTTTATCGAATTTATTTTCTACTTATTCAAATCTCTACAAGAATTTATTAAAGCTGATATATTTAAAAAAAAAACAATAAATCAAATAATCATTAATTTTGGTTTCGTACTCTTTTTCAAGAGTATTCTATAAAAGCTGAAAAGTAAAATTTGTATATCCGGTAATGAAAATCATACGGGCAAATTACTAGGCGAGAATTTTGTAAGTGAAAAAGACTATAAACACATGCTTTGATAAAATAAATATTACAAAAGGATGATCGACTGTTCATTGTGCAACATTATGCACAATCTTGCACATCCATATAAAAAATCAGAGTATTGAAAATACTTAAGACAGTAAGTAGGTTTTTTGCAGGACTAATGCTACAGTTATTATAACTATAAAAATTGCACACCATAAATAGCAATTAACACCTTTTTTTTGCAGCATGGTCAAGTATGTATGTATGTATGTATGTATGTGCAAACTTCTTATAAAAAATCTATAATGTCCATATGGCACAAGTGTAGAATGTATGTGGCAATTAATGAATACAGTTGTCATCATTATACATGATACTCGTTTAAAATATCCCCTCTATCTGATCAATGAGCAAATATAAAATTTCAATCTGAAATTGTTGGTACTTTTTCTGTAAATATGTCTGGATTAATACTGCCTTAATATGTTCGACTTATTTTTCCTATGGTGACATTTAAAGAGAAGATAAATCATGCACTTTTTGATGTTGTTAGATAGAATCTGATAAGTTGAATGTTTCGTTCTTTTTTTCATCGTACGTAATTTTTTTCATAAAATATATAGAGTATGCATATAATTTAACATAGAGAATTTTTAAACTACTTTACTTTTTACACATTACCATACTCTAGCAAGATTGTATCCCTTTGTCTCATGACATCTGATTAGATTGATATATGTATTAAACGGTGAACATTAAACAGTGATGAATTCATGTGTTGTGAACTATTTAAAATAAGAAATTCTAATTAAAAAGTGAGTTTGAACCTATGTTCGTCATTTTTAATAAATTTGGATTATTCGAGTAGTTTTTTATCGATCATAATTATTTATAACATCTCGTGACCATTCTTTGCAAACTTATTGCTTCAAAAACCAACGATAACCGCTATCATCGAGTTATATCACGTCCATTTCATATTTAAATTTGAACTTTTGATATGAACTTATGAATATTAAATATAAAATACATTTCAATGCAACATATTATGACATGCGCATGTCACAAGTAAACAGTGAACACCAGTTGCTCAAAAAATGTATAAATTAGAATAAAAAATGAGCACTTATAAATTATTACTTTTCAAACCAAAAAAAAAAAAAAAATATTATGACAAATCTACGTAGGACACTTTTTCCTTTCTTTGGCAACTCCACAATAAGATGAACAGTGCCTGTAATGCACACATCGCATGATCATGAAACACTGTACGTAAAACTTCTTCACTGTCAAACTTATTCTTTTTTTTAAAGAAATATCGCATAAATTTTATCGATCGATTTACCTTGAACTTAAATAATATTATGACGACACACGATCGGATGCTCATTGCACGACACAATTTTTATTTCGCTGAGCTAAGCCTGCTCTTGATAAATCGCGTTCTATTTCATCATCATCCTCAATACTGCAGAAAATTATTATTAAAATTCAGATAAAGTTGACGTTGCAAGAATCGAAAATTTTATTAAATTTACTTACGCTCTCTCCTGAGTATCGAGATGATGTACCAATTCGTCTCTTTTATTAACGATAGACACTAGCTCTTCCAACAGCAAATTTTCGCGCATTTTTTGCTCAGTGGTTTTTCTCCAATCCTCAACAGCAAGAATACTTCTTAATTCGCGATTTAATAATTCGAAACGACGTTCTAAGTCGTCCTCTTTCTCTCTGGAAAGAACAAGATCAAAAATTGTATAAGTATTGTATCAATTATGTAGCAAAATATGGAAATAGCAATTGATATTAACTCACAGTATATTTAATTGCATTTGCCTTCTCAAAAGAGCATTTTTCTTATTAACAAGTGTAAACCACAGAGACATCAGTCTTTCAGTTTCATCTTCATCATCACTTTCCATGGCAGCTCTAAGTTGTTTTTCAAGTTTACCAGCTTGTATATCTATCTGAGTTTGTTCTCTCTCCAAAGCCTCGAGTTCATTTTGGATATAAGATGTCATATCTTTACCCAACTAAAGACAATCAGAAAAATATATTAATTTTAACTTATAGCAACCATTTGTTTTATTTTAATATAACATACCCCTCTGAGAGTATATGGAGTTCTATCAGGACTACTCTTATCTGGAGAAATTCTTTCTATGATTTTAGAGAAGGAATATAAAGGTGAACCGGTTTTCTTCTCTACCTCGCTTGTATTACCTAGTATATTTCCATTGTACTCGGACTAAAATAATAAATAGACTTTGTTAATGATAAACCAAAAGGTGCATAGTTTAACAATTATTTCTAATAAACTGACTTTTATGCTTAATCTATCCCCTGGTGTGGATGGCGTGACACTTCTTCTCGGGCTATTATTCTGATCATCCATTGACCGTCTATCGCTATTATTATCGTCATTATTTTGACTTGGATTCACAGTAACACCCATTTTTACTTCCGCTATCAAACGTCTTGCCCGCTCTCGTAACTGTTGCTGTCTTTCATCGTCATTCTGAATCTAATAAAAACTTATGATTAGTCAGATTAATTAGATACTGCAAATTTATGAACGTTCATTGTATAAGAAAAAATATAACTAAGAATAGACAACCTCAACAGGACTAGTAGCAGCAGAGACAATACCAGCAGGCTTTGATTGATGTCTAGCCTGTTCTAATAATTGTCTCGCACGTTCTCTCAACTCGTCATGCCGGCTGACTAATGGCTACGATGAGAAAAAAAAAATTAGGTCAGGATATTTGATAACTAATAAATTGGAATATATAAGTTAAATAATTACATGCTGTGCACGTTGTTCTCCATGCGGAGGTGAAGCGCTCTGACACTCTGAACTACCGCGACTTCCTTTATCAACGATAGTACCTGAATCCTATGAAAGAATATCTAATTAATATTTTATGATCACGCTTAAGGAAAAAATTATTGTCACTTATATAAAACACATCTAGAAATATTTGTTGGAATACATTATATATGTATAATATATCTTATAGTAAAATAGGACGAAAACCAGCATGCATGTTATCATGCAAATTTGATATAAAAAATATGTACACGTAAATATGTTTATCGTATAGGTGCTGTTAGATAATACTACTAATGTATGTATATGTATGTATAAACAAAACTAAATTCGATATTGCAATCAATCCTTTTGAATATAATCCATATGAAATACTTAAAAAAATGTATATGTCACACTATAAATTTATTGTTAATATAGCAAAATATGAAAATACATAGAAAGCAATCATTTGCACGATTTGATTTATACTGACATCACGAACTGGCGATTGCGATTTGGTAATAGAAATTGATTGAGACCATTTGTCATCGATAATTTGAATATTTTCCTCCTCGTCATCAGACCCGAATGGGTCTGTTAATTGCCGGCGGGTCATAAGTATAGGACGTTGCTGCGCTTGCGCTATTCTTGGTGGAGACTTGCTCTGTAGCAAATTGATACCAATTCTCCATTTTTGAAAGGTCAAACGACAATATTTGGCAAGTATATAATGCATAGTGTTAAGCAACGATTGCCGATATATTATGGAGATAAATAATAAATTATATTCTAATATTACATAAATTAATGCATATGCAAATACACACCTTTTCTCTAGAAGCATATTTCTCTTTCGTTGGAGATAACACTTTTCCTAAAATGCTTTTTGAACTAGCAAGTATAATATCTTTAACATCTTTAACACTGGAAGGTGATTTGTCTTTGTTACATTGATCATCTTGATTATCTGCATTCAGACTCAAATGTAATTTGTTCTTTATCGTATCAATACTGATATCATCCTTTTTATATTGATTATTGTCAAATGGATTTGACCTGTAAATTATTTAAACAATATTATTTAAATGGATAGGACATAACAAATATTTTATTACCAAAATGAAAAAAGGTATAAATATTAAATTTACCGTCTGTTACTGTCAGTTTTATTATTTCTTTGTTCCATTTGTTCTTTTTTGCGTAAATTAATTATTTCTTGACCGAACAATTGTACACTGACATCTGTATTATTATCTGTGTTAAATCTACCGATCATATAGGAAGATTCATCAGTTGTTTTACCTATTTGATGTACCTAAAAAAAATAATTAAATCAGTAAAAGGAAAAATAAATTTATAAAATTTTCTACACTACTTAATACCTCCAATTCGTGTCCTGTGAAATGTGCTCTCAATTGATATAAATATGTCATCACAGCTAGCTTATCAGGTACAGTTAGGATATCCATATCTGCAGGTTCTATCACTCTAGGGATTCCTAAAGCTTCTCCAGCATCAAACGCTTTTTTACAATTACCTTTTACATCATGAGGTAACAAAGATTCTATATCACTGTAAATTTATAGATTCTATTATGATATTTATTTAAGTCAGAAGTTTATTAATGGATCATTAAAGACAGCTGGCATATAGTCAAGGTTGTCAGTATCTGAATGTACTAAGCTACCATTGTGTTACATCAATAAAGTCAATTGCTTTAAACGTATTTGCAAGATGGCAATGAAGCATAATATTTAACACAAATTGCAAACATGTAAAGAAACACACATATTACTCATTTTTACGTACATAAGATCTGGTCTGAAATGGTGAATAATTGAACAAAATGCCATTCCATTTCTCCAAGATGTCGTTAAATTAGTAACTTTAACACCAGGATAATCTTTTGTTACTTCTTTACACCATTCTAACAAATCCTGACCAGGAGTCACCTCTTTCAATTTAGGCATATTCATTTCATTCTTTTTAAAGTCTAATGGTTGCAGTGGCAGTCTCAATGTGCTATGTTCAATATTTTTGCTGCAAGACATCATTTATGTAATTAATACAAATATATCTTTATAAAGCTATCGTATTTCCCATTACTGTTTTATTATGCGCAATCTTTAATTTATGAACATACTCATTTTCAGCTGCAACATTATCTTTCAAAGGTGATTTTTCCTTTAAGGAATCTCCAATTCCTGTTAAACTAATTTCATGTATGAAATGATCGTCATCATTTACAGGAGTAGTTTCATCTTTGGATAAACTTGCCACTGTTAAAGAAATAAATTATTGTTTATAAAAATATTATATTACTTCTATAGTACTAAAAAAAAATCACTTACCACTAATCGGAGAGCTAGGTAATTCACTTTCCGTAAGACTACTTGTCATTAAATCAAGTTGAGCAGAAATATCTAAAATCTCATCCATATTTTTTACTAAAACTTCTTCTACATCCTCGGGTATATCCTCGTTATCAAAATCATCTAACGGTGCAATATCACTGTTATTATTAACAGACATCAAGCTAGCCATACTTTGCATGTCCTCGTCCCTAATAAATAAATTCGAATTATAAGAATTTGTTACTTATGTTTTACTTGACTAAAAAGAAAGTTGTAAAATTTTCTTACGTAGCTTTGCCCTCCCTCAAAAATACACACGATAACGTGCATTCTAATGAAGCGTTAACAATTTTTTTTGAAGTTGGTTTCAAATCTAATTTAAGTTGTTGTTGACTAGACTCAAGAGTAGCATACTTTTTCATATTTATATTCGTAGCAGCTACATGACGCCTTTTACCCGTAGAGGAAACCTATTTATAAGTTGTTTATTAGAGTCACCTGCTTCATTTCCATTACATCAAATTACAAATATGACTCCAATAATAAATTACACATAGCGCTTACATCTTCAATAACAAAAGTCCAATCCTTGTCTTCTAACTCATGCGTTCGAGGATCTTTGAACAATGTTACAGAAACTGTATGATTGTCTGGGACTGGCCAACTAATAATACCCTTTAAGGGATCACTTAAATTCGGTTCCCAATCCAAAGGTTCCGTACTAACCCTTCTACTACGTCTTGTCCATACGACGCTTAGTTTGTTTGGTTTCCTAAATAAAATTGTTACGCTTAAGAAATCTAATTCGGTTGCAAAATAAGGATTCACACTTATATGCGCAAACATACAAGGTAACTAAAAAAAAGTTCTGTAAATATGAAACTATATATAAAAGGTATATAAATAAAGATTACTCACCATTTCGTTGTTGTCTCGAGGGTGACCTCGTGATACGAAACGGTGAATTGGAATTTCGCCGCTCTTTTGTTTACTCGCTGAAGTCGTTTCCAAACGGAGCTCATTTTTCAAGCGTTTTAACCCTCGCGTAAAAAGATTACGATTGTCGAACTTGAAATACAGCACACTCGACCTTTTTTTTAATCCTCTATAACGCGTGCGAGTTAATAACGAAACATTTCTCTAAATAAAAACACTTCGGAGAAAATCTCGCACATCACTTATATATATATAGATATATGTCGATGGCTTACTTTCTTTATTAAATGAGTGTGGTATAAAATACAGACAGACTACGAGTCCAAGGTCCTTCTATTATTCATGCGTTTGACGTTTCTCGTCTCATTGCTCCAAAACGATCGCGATCATCTGTTTCCCTCCGATCTTACCATGGACGACACGAGCATTCGTACGTCACTTTTTAATTTCTGTCCGTTTCACGCGTAATGCCGCCGTATCTCCCGTTTATCTGCCATTTTCTCGCTCCTGCGGTTCACCACGACCTATCAAACGGAAACTCGCGCTCGAACAATCACAATAAACTTTCCCGATTAACTCTGAATTTCGTCGAATGACGAAACCCTTTCAGTTTATCGATCCCACGTTACGTGATCGCATGATGAGTAAACTGAACAGCTGCGTACTGTACTTGGCGACGCTGGTGCCGCCTAGTGGACAATTGGCGAACTAATAGATACGTACTGGGAAATTTGAAATCACGCGCTTCGATTAAGCCTTAAGCAATTTACATTTTCACTTCTACAAATGTTTTTACCGATGAGAAAAATATACATAGATATTTTACATGATTAATTTATCAAGTTCCAACTTTCATAAGATCGTATACCAAAAAAACACATCATTATAATGTCGCATATGTATGGACGTAATTTACAAGCGAAAATCTACGAGAGATATCTGACGATAGAATCTTATTCTATAAATATAAATTATCTTAACAATGTTCCATTTGTTTTTTTAATAGACTTATATAACTGATATCTATAATATTAATATCATAAGTTATAACATCATAAGAGAAGTTTATAATTAGCTACAAAGTTAATATCGTATTAATAACGTAGTAGATTGTAGAATCATAGTAACAAGGCACTGCATGTGATAATAAAACTGCATATATGACTGAAACTACAATGACAGGGTTAAGACTATCATTATCGTACACATTCTCAGCCATATACGAATATCATGTTTGATTAAGAGTGGAAGCTATGGATAATACACCGTCTTCCTTATAAAACGAAGCAACACGGTTTCTACAGAATCATTGTTACGATGATCTTCATACGAAGGTTATCTCGGTTGAAAAGGCAAAAGGTGTAATCAGTTTCTTATGTAATTTCCATCGATTCGGTACAATTGCGTATCAACGTTTGAGTGAAACTTAACTTTATGACAATTTTGCATCTATCACTTTCGTATTAAAATTAAAAATAAAGTCATGACGATTGGGTGGATATTGTCAGAGCTATTCGGTGCTCTGTTTCTTGTCGTGAGCTGCGCATATTTGTATTACAAGTTGATAGTCTTCAATTTCTGGCGAAAGAAGGGTGTTCCCTATGAAGAACCATCGTTTCCTATTGGTAACATCAACGAGACGGTCTTCGACAGAAAGTCTATAGGTAAATCACTCTTTTTTCTAATCGATAGTGAAGTTAATTTTTAAAAGAAACTTTAGACAAAATAAGCACGACGTTATTTAAATTAAATTGAATGTCATGTAAACAACAAAATTTGTTAATTAAAAAGATACTATAAAAATTGATCGATACGATTGATCGTCAAAGTTTAATCACTGTTCGTTTCGTTCGATCGTGTCTAATTAGGCGAAGTCTTCCAAGACATATACGAAAAGAACAAGTCACGCCATTATATCGGAGTGTACACATTCTTCAAACC
>JAIFRP010000002.1:4748185-4764102 GCA_032403825.1 Odynerus spinipes | reverse complement strand
AGAGTGAATTAAATCGAATCAAGGGACATGATTTATCGTAGGTTCCTCTTGTTAAGTGAACAACGAAATCGTATGTTATGGTATCCTACAATTACGGTAGACCATATAAGTATATGTCGATGATTATGGAAGTGGTCTAATTGTGAGTTACATTTTTTGCTTTCTACAGATACTTAGATTTTTTGAAGCTTATATTAAATAAAAAAAAATAATAATATTTTTTAAGTACAATAGTATTTCATGAAAAAAATTAATAAAAATCAATTGTTGCTGACTTTTGACCCAAACTTTCATAACCACCAACACATATATATTCTAACCTGACGTCCAGAAACGCAATGAGATTTATCGCTCAAAATCATGAGTTAGGAAGCAAAATTATAGCAAGATATCTCCTTATTGGTTGATATTAATGATTCGTTTGCAACGTAGCCGATTATACTTCTGACTCGCCATCTTGGCCGTTCTCCGTCTTCCAAGTGATTTTCTCTCTCTCTCTGTTGCTCGCTAAACGCTTAACGTGATCGCGACGCACGTGCTCGGTCTCGTGATCGTTAAATTCAAGAGGGGAAAAATTTCCGTACGTTCTAATCTATGCGGAGTATTTATCACTAAATTTGATCGTCCCTTTCGTTCGACTCGTTTCGGCGGATCGACCAGGTTAAAAGTGTGCCAATTAAATATTATATTTAAGTGCGATATCGAAATATTATCAAGCAAATATACAATGCGGTAGTTCGTATAAAATGTTGGACGAATTATGTTAACGCAGGTCAAAAGTAAAAGTAAAATCGTACTAGGCAACGTTACGCTTTATTTTCTATGATTCCGTGATCCTTTCTCACGCTTCCTTACGACCGCTCATAAAATAGAATACTTATGACTCGAGCTAAGATAAAACGATGAAAAAGATTATTATACTACAGAAGAAATTATTATATTATTATATTCTATGAGACTATTATACTGTAACGAAATTTTAAAAACAATTAAACTACTATAATTAACGATGTCGATTAATTTTTCTTAAAATTAACAACACTCCAAAATATCGGCGATACTAAAAATGAATTCTTTTTTAAAAATTACATAAAACAATATTAATCATTAACAATATATTACGTTATTAATGTTACTAAACACCTGGAAATCTTCACAATACGCATAATAATACCATTCCCGTTTAGGTCAAAGCTCAGCTCGCGGGGAAGGCGATACAAGCAGCGAAAGCAGCCGAGGCCGCGCTGAATGCAAAACAAGTGATTGTGGAGCAACTCGAGCGAGAGGTAAAGGAAGCTGCGTCCGTGGTCCAGGAAGAAAGTTCTTCCCTCCAACGGAGTCAAGATAACGCGAAGACTGCGGTTCAAGCGGCACGACAGGCCCAACAGCAGGCAACTAACCCAACCTTCTATTCTCTTCGTTCTGCAACTTCGCGTTAAACGCATCGGGTCGTATACGAAAGTAGCCGCGGGTCAAGTAATAAGACGGCTTGTCTAGATCGGGATCAGATTTCAGATGGACGGCGCTCGGTGTCTGCGCTGTCTGAAAGATCAAAGTTATTCCGCTTTAACGATCGTACGAAAACCACGCCTACTTGATCAGCGTTACTATAATAAGATTTAGACCAGAGACGGGGTAAACTTTTAGTTATTTAACTCAACTAGCCTATGATGTTTCTAAACTTACGATAAAAAAGATATTACATAGAAAAATTAGAAAAATTACGGAACATGCTAAACATCAGATTTCGGTAGACTATTCTGATCACTATGATGCTAAAAAAACGATTGTCGGAAGTCTAAAAATATAAGAGCTTTTAATAACAGAGAATCCATCCGGTGTAAATAAGAAAGTGCAATTTTTAGGTGAAGACGTTGACGCAAGCGATACAAATAGCCAACGTGAATTTGGGAAACGCTCGATCGACAGCGGAAGGTGCCGAGCGGGAGTTCGAGGAAAAGCAAGATCTAGTGGAAGCCGCGAAGCGCAGGGTGGACGAGCTGACGAAACGCTTGGACACGGCTAAGGTCGATCTGGCGAACACGAAGCGAGCTGCCTCCAAGGCCATCGAGAGTGCGCGTCAGGCCAAGGTTAACATGGACAGAAATAAACGGCGAAAGGACTTTTACCAGGATTGATCACGACGAAGGACGAGTCCCTATACTTTCCTTGGAAAAAATCATCCTCGTCCTGACGCTTCGAGAGGGTACGTTATTTTTCTAATCGCACTGGAATAAAAATCCAAAGATTAGTTTTTGTTTTGTTTTTTAATGTAACGAGATGGAAAATATTTTTTTAGGGTAAATAAAACAATTCTTTTTTAGAGGCGATGCTGATACCTGGCCTAAAGGTGAAGCAAAATCAAGACTTTCACAGTTGATGTAAGCAAAATCAGTCCTAGAAGATACGATTAGCACGCTCGAACTTATTATACTGTGATACGAAAAACGATGTATTGTATGTACTCGCGTAGACACGGTATTACATGACGTTTAAGCAAAACATCCAGACTATCCGAAGCGATGTCGAGTTATTTCCCTGATTTCTTTATAAAATGTAACCGATCCAACTTTCTTCTTTCTTTCTTCTAGTATATCGCCTCAACGATCGCGTAATTCGTTATGTCAACGAGATTCTTTCATAATTTTTCTACCGAGATATTGTGCGCGATTTATAATCGTTTTCTACGTTATCCATCCAATCGACGATTTCGCAAATTAAAGTAAACGACGAACGAGATCGTTTCTGTACTTTCTCTTATTGGCTGCATCAAAGGTTGTTACTTTAATGTAGCGCTCTACATTATCGACATTTTGCTGGAAACAGATCGTAGCACCGAAATCGGTCAAACTCGGAACTATAAACTGTCGAAACTTTTTCAAAAATATATTCGAAATCATGAAGAATTACGATACAACAATACATATAATATAATTAATGATTGTAAAGTAAGATTTCATGTAGTCCATGTAATTCTTTCTGAAATATATAGCATTCAACATATGAAGTTACAAGTTCATTATTTATTAACAAACCATGAGCTACGCACACTGTACCCTTTAATAAAACCTTCGAAAATATTATTAGACTTCCCCAAATGGTCTGATAACCAGTTCAGAGACATAAGCGCGTTGCGGTGTCCCGACTACATAGACGACTGCATCCGCAATGTCTTCAGGAAGCAACAGGGGAAATTTCGATAGAATCGCAGTATCCAAGTTAGCGGCTTGCGCAATATCCGTGGCTACTAGTCCTGGACTGATGCTCTGTCGGTAAGGACGATATCGTTTAACTTACTAAATAATTTTTTTAATAATAAAAAAAATATTTTTTCCCCCATTCAAGATCAACTTCGATTAGTCTCGAATGTGTTAATATACAATATCATTTAAATACTTTATTTCAACGAACACCAAAGTTATTTACCGTCACTCGAATTTTGGTACCATTAAATTCCTTTTGCATTATTTCAGTTACAGCACGACTGGCATGTTTCGACGCCGGATAAATATTGAAATCGATACCCGGATAATAGTAGATTATGTGTCCTTCGATACTACAAAAAAAATTGTACCTTTCTATAGATAACGTACGTTATAAATAATTTTTTATAAAAATCATCGAAGATCATCTTCAAACCTGTTTATATTTATGATGCAGCTTTCAATATTAGCGTCCAACATGATTTTCGCTGCGTGTTTCGAACAATCGAGATATCCCATTACGTTTACGGCGAATACTTTTTCCCAGTCCGCTTTGTTCGAGTCTGAGTAAACGTTTGAATAAAAAAATTATTATTTATTCGAATTAATGAGTTTAGAAAAAATCGAACGTGCTCAACAATCGATCGTACCCACAAACTTTTTGTTCACGATAATTCCGGCGTTATTAATCAAAATATGCAAGATTCCAAAATTTTGTTTGATCCACTGGAACGCTTCGCTGACATTTTCGGTTTTGGTAACGTCACACTTGTACGGATAAAATTTCTCTTTTTCTTTTACGTTTTCCATTTCACTCTGATCGATCCAATAAAGACAATATTTAAAAATACTTGCTTCAATTTTATTTTTAATAATGATAAAAATAAATTTAAAAAATATATATTTTACCGTCATCTTCGATTTCCTTCTCGCTAATCCAATAACCACATAACCTTCGCGAAGAAGAGCTTTAACGACGGCCAATCCTATTCCGGAAGACGCGCCGGTCACGACTGCGATTTTTTCCTTGGACATTTTCAATTCGACTCACGTTCCACGCTAAGAACTCCGTTTAGTTCCTCGTGCAACGAGTTTTATCTGTTTCGACCGTTCTTATCGAACATTAAGAATTCCTCGTCACATGACAATGACTTACATTTCTATTTCTAACGAATCGTCGATAAGAATTTATTTAAATAATCCCGATGATATCCCATCGAACTTTGAGCTCTCGATATAATAAAATTCACCGAGCAATTTTTTGTTTCACTGTTTTCGCGCATAGTTTGTCTAAAATTTGCATGACGAGAGAAAGCTGATAATAACATAAAGAAACGCCATTGCAGCTTTTTTTTTAAGTCAAGAAACCGGCATGCTATTAATTTTATTTGGATTTCTTAGTCAACGGTGACGCGTGACTTGGTACAAATGAAACTCCTTTAAAGAAATGTGAGAACGAGACTCCATCTTTGTTTTAAAATTCGTACGTTCCCATTTTCCTGGTACTCGCGAATTCCAATTCGTTGCAAAACACGATGCGCATATAAAACATATACACGAGGTCCTTTCTGTTTGATAAGGTTAAGATCGCGAGAAAAAAGTCGGCCATATTGGTTAAAATAGAATTCGGCAACAGAAAAAAAGAAATTGCCGAATTCTGTTTCAACCAATATGGCTAACTTTCTTCCCGCGAGTGATATATATCTTATATGTATATTATAACTTGCTTTTTTAAGCGATTTCTTTTTTTCCCAAATATATATATATATATTTATATACATTATGTCGAATATGCATATTTATGTAAGTTTGAACCATTACCGACAATTTTTTACCATGAACGTGCAACTCGTCGACGGAACCACAAAAGGATCTGGTCGAGGTCAAAGTTCGATGTCGTGGGCGTACGGATTTGAAATGAGAACACGGCTGGGTTAACGAACTTGGTGCGTGAGAGAGAGAGAGAGAGAGAGAGAGAGAGAGAGAGACGAGAATGAGCCAGTAGTGAAATCTCCGCGAATGGGAAGCCGGACATCCCCGAGTATCGTTCAACCTTTTTTGTTTTGCATTGCCGCAATCCACAGACAGTCGAACTTGAATGTCGAAAAATAGTTAATACGCTGAGAATAAAAATTTACCTTATAAGGGAATTTCGTAATTCGCCGGAATCATAAAAAACAATAGAAACCGACTTTTTAACTTTCTTTCAAACCCGCTTCGCATCGTCCCACCGTTAAGTTAAACGGGAACGTTTGATTCCAGTTTAGAAAGTCGTCAAATTGAATGACACGACGACACCAAGTACGATTATTATTCTTACTCCACACTTTTGCCCGTTCTTAACTACCTGGTTACTTATTTAGTGTGAAAGGCAAGCAAAACGTGAAATTATGCGCGTCGCGTATTATAAACGGCAGTGTATATACATAAGCACGAAGTGTAGTTCACAGAACGTAATGAACGCTTTGAAGTAACGCCGAGTCAAAGATCGTGAACCCTTTCAGACTATTTTAGGTAAACACAACAAAAAAAAAAGTTAAATAGCGTGACCCGTTTTTTAAAATTAACACGAGAAATAAAATTTCATGAGACGATATATAGAATTAAAGCCCGTGCAGTATTAATTTGTATAAAATATCCCTTATCTCGAATCACGTAGCTTCCACGGAAGGCATGCCCTCATTTTATGATACTTTGAGAATATTAAACATTAAAATTAATTAAAAAATTACGAATTAAGATTAACAGTAAATTAATATAGCTTTTAAAACAATTGTTATAAAACATAGCACGGATTTCGTAATACATCAATCGCCATCCGATAAGAAATAATAACCCGAGTACGGATCCTTCTCTCCTCACTTCTCGTGCGATCTATAGATCCTCGTCGATCACTGTAGTATCCAACGTCGACGATGAGTTAGTGCCTATATAGAAAACGCTTCTCTAATTCGGCTTAGAATCCTCCGGAGCATAGCTATCGATCATCGACGATATATCACGCTTTCTAGTGCGATTTTTCACGGGAAACGGATCAGGGGTCGATGTTAGCACCCGTCAAAATTAATTGCAACGAACGTAACGTCCTACTAATTGAAAGAAATTCACGGAAACGTTGAAAACTCAGCTGGCAATTAGCTCGCTCGAGCATTTCGCACGACAATGCTCATAAAAAGCGTTTCCATAGATTTGTAGTCGGGAAGATCGCTCGAGATGCTTTCTTTCCACTCTCGTTAGTTGTCTCGAATACGTTATTGTTAGTTTTTTGTCGTTTACGTCACCCAAGGAAACGATCGTTTCTCGTTCCTCGTTCCTTCGAACATTTTCTGAGAACCTACGCTTAGAATCGTGAATTCGCGCCATTAGGCATGTACTCACGCACGCATATTAGGCGATTACAAAATTCCTGTTCTTTTTATATAATTTTTAGAGAGAACTCGTTCGATTATTTTTGTTAATCCCGTTCCTGCAATATACGTTACCGTTAATTTAAGAAACGACAATTACTCGTATGTACATTAATAAATTATTATCGTTCACGAAATGTCACGATACAATAAAACAAACTCGCATTGGTCGCGTGCTAAAACGCGGGAGACCTTGACTCGAACCACTTGTTGTGAAAGCCGCAAATCAAATTACGGAGTTGGTAGAAGCATCTACGATCAATGACGTTTCTTTTGCCTAAAGGAGAAAGACAAAGGGTTGATGCGTAATACGGTGACACGAAGAAGAAACAAACAGTCAAATAAGTATAAAAATTAGAAAGAAAATATAGTGGCACGTACCTACATACATCCCGTTTACGAAAGAACAAGATTTATTTACTAACTTCGCAAAACCGTAAAAGAATATGTAAATAACAATATTTAGCAGAACTTTTTCCAACGCGTCAGTATTCATTCTTGTTTACAATAATATATTTACTCATGACCTATTTTCCTCGTAGTTAATTAGTCGAATTTGAATATTGTTGAAACATAAAATGACCGAGCAATGTTTTAAGTAACGGTACGGTTAAGAAATAAATTTTTCTTGTTCTTTCCATCGTTTAGTCGTAAAACGTCGCGTTGATTTTTCCTCCTGTGATAATTCTATCTCTGAAATAAATTTAGCTCTACTTTAGAATAAATAAACGTCCTATTTATCTTTATATTCTCGACATCATTTAGACCAAGATATCAAAACGTTTAAATAATTACGAGAATTAAGTGAACTCGGTTTCTAAATCGTCTAGCGGGCGACGTCGAGGGTGTCGATGTCGAAAACGATCTCGTTTTACTTTGATCGAAGCAACGCAAGAACCGTTTTATCTATGTACGTACATACGTCACACTCCGTGCTACTCGCCGGCGGTGGTTTTCTTCGAGAGAAGGAGCTCGATGCTCCCGCTGCGGCCGTAGCTATATTTCGTAATATAATTAGACCATGAGAAAGCCTTCCTTCGATAGGTACGGCCCCCATCTCGTTAATTGGGACGAATCGTTAATTACGCGAGATCCACCGTGCCATCCCACTTCAATTTCTATTTTTACGTCTACGATTTCGTAATACGATTTCCATAGAGGGTGGTCCGCTAACTATAATAATAAAACCTCTTTAATCTCCTTATTACAAATGCACGAGAGGTAAAAATTATTTTAAAAATTTGCATAATTCGATAAGGCTCGTGACGAGACAGTGGGAACGACGACCGATAATTGCTCGTCGCCAATGAGAATCAACTGTTTAAGGATAATCGGCTTACGATATTAATTTACATACTGACGGATAAAAAGAGATCGACGAAATTAAATATGAACATGCATCGTGAATCCTTGGTACGTAGAGGAACGATGCAACAAGATAAGAAAGACTCGTTACTCAAAGAGATAATATTTCGAAATCGAACGAGTTCTCTGAATGGATGGTACAAAAATTAATTAGCTCGCTGATAGTACCGTTGATTTAAAAATCTTTAATTAATTGGTTAAACGGTGTTGATTTAATGGCGGTGAGACAATTCTAATGATTTAATTGTCGACTTGTGATTTAAAACTGAACAAAAGGAGAAAAAGAAGAATCTTGATATTTTAGAGTTGAATGGAAATTTCGACATATTTTTTATCCCGTGCAAAGCATAACGTAACATTTCGTTCCCACGTTCTAACTTTATTCAGTGTCACCCTCCGATGTACAGATACCTCGCAAACATTTTACGATACTTGACACACGCACGATGACGAAATATAAAATCCACGTAACGCACGATATCCTAGGGAAATCTTTGATAATACCGGTTGAGTCGTTACACTCGTATCATTTGCTCCTATTACGCACTACATTGTTACACGAAAATGAGATTTGCTGCAATCCCGGCGATCTCGAGGCATGATAAACTCTGCAATAAAAAGGTTTCGTTATCAGCACGAAAGTACAATGGGTGTAACAGGTAACCCTCGTATAACACGATTTTGTAAGAAAAAGTAAACAAATTCGAGTTCCCTGGGACGCCAAAAATAAAAAAAAACGATAAATGAAGTGATAAATGAAAAATTTGTTAAAAATTTGTAAGTAAAATCGATCGAATCAAGATCGATCGATCCATCGAGGACGTTCTAGTTAGGCGGTTTTCAATCGTCATTGAAACAAGGTATCGATCACCGCGGTAACGTCGATCACCCCCAAGTACGCAAAGCCGAGTTAGAGTTAGAGCGAGAGAAACTCGGAATTATCCAAGTCGAGCCAGTGAAAGTGAGTTTCGTACTCGAATCACGTGCTTCAACCTCCCCGAGTATATCACGAGGAGAGCTCTTGCCGGCAGGCTCAGTAACATCTTCACCATCCTTCAAACTTCCTAACGCGGCCAATAACAGCCGTTTCTCGTTCTTCCTAACAAAAATATATATTCGTGGTCGTGAAAAACACGCTCGTCTTCGTCTTTCACGCGTTTGGTCAATTTTGCTTCATTTTTTTTTCTTTTTTTGTATGCCGAGGTTAACAATTTTTCTGTGCCGAAAAGAAAAATATAAGTTAAGAGACGAAATAGTGTTAGAACGTTTGGAAAATACAGTGAAAGTGTCATCGAACGAATCTGGAAGATCTGAAGGATCTAAAGCTTTGTAACTTGTGATTTAAACGCCAGAGTAAGTATATTTTCTAATTGTTTTCTTTTTCTTTTGCTCTACTATTTTTTTTTGCTACTACCGTGTCTATGTTACTATGTTAATCAACTTCCTCTAAAATCGCTCTAATTATTATTGTTTCTTCTTTCCCTCGTTATCCTTCCCTTTTCTTTTTGTTCTTCGTATTGGATCAGAGAAAGTCCGAAAAGAAAGACGATAGCGATTCCTTTCACGTTATTAACATCGCTGCGACGATGAAAGGCGACGTCCACTTTAGGCGTGCCTTTAATTCCCTTTAATAGTCCGCAAAAGTGTTCCACGTTGCTTTTTCATTCTCAGAGGAATCTAATCGTTACGATCTCCAGGAGAAAACAAAATAAAAGAACGTATAGTGAGTGTAAAAGTTACACGAGTACCGTCACGCTCGTTTTTAACTAGTTTTAACTTTTTAAAAAAAATTTTACAACCTATTACCATAGAAAGAAAATTTAAAAAAAAACGATGTCTTATTGTTTAGGCTAGTTTCGTAATCACCAGGTACTTATGTTACGCGTCACATTGAATTTCAATTTGGAAGCGAAGAAACACATCGGCGATCATCGATGACGAATCCTGAGTGACATACACGCGCGGAGTTGAACGCTTCGCGGATCTTTACTTGTCTTTCGCTCGCGGCGCCTCATTAAGCACATGCCACGCGAATCGAGGCGCGTCGAGCAATTTACTGTGGCAAATTAACGTCCGGACACCTCGGCCATTTTTTATCCTCGGCGTGACACGTGACACGATGCCTCTCATTCTTTAACGTGCGCATCGCCTGCACACTGCGACAATACGATTAAACGCAGAGACGAGATTATTTACGGTGATTACGGTGAAGCATTGGCACGGACTGATTTTCTTTCTTTTTTTCTTAACGTTGTAAGTTTTACGTAAAAATGAAAGCGACAAATGGAATCGCTAATATATGGATCATTAGATTCGATGATTCAATGCAATTTAAAATAACTATTGAAAATAATTGAAGATGATAAAATGACAATTGAAAATGATGAAAATGATAATTGAAAATGATGAAAATGATAATTGAAAATAATTGAAAACGATGAAAATGGTAATTGAAAATAATTAAAGGATTAATGGAATAATTGCAAAATATCGATAAAGTAGAAAATCAAGAAAAGATTAGCTCGTGCCTACAAATTAATTTGAATACTCATTAGAACCAAATAGAGAAGGCGTTCGCCGAAGGATGATTTTTTGTCAAGGACGATCAATTATCCTTTTTTATACCGTGACGATTGCTACCGATCTTGAATCTTTCTAAATCACGAACGTTCCGTTACGAAGTAGGTCGAGATCCAGTCGTTCTCTCGATCTATGTTATTAAACAAGGACGTAATTGTATCGTGAGAAAGAAATGATTATAAATCGACGTTGATTGTATCTTCTCGCAGATGTCGATGGCAATAAGTAATTATGGTTGCTTTTTCTAAATTCGAGAGCGAGTCCTTCATTCTACACGATCTTAATTAATATAATTAACCTTAATCGACAGAAGTTCGTCGCGATCTATAAATTCGTTCTATTTCAATCTAATTTCTACCTAATATTTCATTTACAATAATTTATAATCTAATCTTATCGGAACTCGATTTGCCTAATAATTTATTTAACAAAAACCGAATGGAAATCCAATAATTAAAATAATTAAATTTAAAGTAATATAAATCGAGTATACATATATTGAATAATGTAAATCTAATTAAAATTGTAGTTATAATAATAAAAAACGAACGAAGCTAAAAATTATCAAACTAGCGCGAACACTCCGTACTCTAACGTGGTCGGACGCTGACTGAACAAGGCTCGAGGAGACACGCGCAAATAAACAACACTCCTTTGTTTTGGTACGTGTAACCCATTGTAAATACGTTACATGTTATCGATCAATAGGTCATCGATCCGTACTTACCGGGAATAAACACAAATTAATATCATAATATCAATGAAATAATAAGAAATAAATATATATAGTATAATAAATATACAACTTAATAAAATATGATAATTAAATATTTAAATATTTAACCAGAATAATCCACGTTCAATTATTTCATTTATCCGATCGCCGCACGTGTTATAAAATAAAAAAGAATTAGAAAAAGAAAGTGAGAGCTGCGAAGAGGCAAGGACGATGGCCCGATCGAGAGGATAGATCGAGACGATTACTAGGTGATGTTACGTATCCTAGATCATCTTTGAACGGCCGTATGCGAATCATCTGCTACTAGACCTGGATTTATGTAACGTAGTACAAGAAGATAATATCCCATCACGAAATTCCTTTCACTTCCGTTGCGTTCTCGCACTATATCCTTACGCAATATCAGCTGGCGTCAATAATCGGTAATAATAAATCGATTTACGAAGGGGAGCAGACTCGTTGAAAGAGGCAAGGATTATACTGACGCGTGTATACACCCTAAGGAGACGCCATGTTATTAACTTTCTCGTCTGTCCATCGTCTGCCTCTCTCTCTCTCTCTCTCTCTCTTTCTCGCTCTCTTTGGTTAAAAGATGTTCGACTTTCTACCAGGCGACGATTACTTGCAAATATCTTCGTCTTTTATAACCATAACTGCTCGGAACTCCTCGGGAAATGATCGTGAAAGAATTTTTTTTGCAAATGATCCAAGAATATAAAATTATACTTAATAAAAAGATTTTTCTTTAATTGTTCAAAAAGTTTACCCCCTTCCCTAGAAATACACATACCTCATGTTGAGAAAGAAAAATAGATCCTGTTAGAGATCGGAGAACGTTACGTTATTATGCGATCATGACACACACACCGACACACATACATACATATATACATATCCAGAGGTCTCGGAATCGTGTGAACGAGAACTGCGACACGCCACTTTTCGCGGTTGCATCGTTCGCGAATTTCGAGCGTACTTACCTCGCAAACGATCGTAACGTATGCTGTAACGAGTTCCTGTTTGATTCGAGAGAGAGAGAGAGAGAGAGAGAGAGAGAGAAATTTACGAGTTATTTCGTTTCTCGACGCCAATGGTGTCTTATCTTTCAGGAAAAAAAATTGTTTTAAAAAAGAAATTAAAAAAATCAAATTCCACGAATACTAAACGGAGTTTGCCAAGAACAAGGTATATACACGAGCTACCTGAGACGCAACGAGAGAGAAAATTTCTTCCTATCGCAGTAGTCGTCGCTGCTTCTCGCTTTTACGATCTTCTCACGTGCAATAGTTGATTTATGAAGGAAAATTCTTCGGATAGCAAAGTTCATTCGAAACAACATTCCCGTGCGTGTCTAACCTGCGTAGAGAGTATATGCCTGCATTTAAATACGGATCTTTATTTACGGATTCGCTTGCTCGCATTTACGATCGTTCTATAATACAAAATGATCTATGACAAACTCGCGAATCGTTTCACACGAAACGGAGTCTATCTTATTTTAATTATCTTTTTTAGGGTCCTCACCTGTGAACTCTTTCATAATAAATTCTAAAAATATTAACCAAAAAAATGGTCACAACCTCCTACTAATTTTTCGTGCCACATGGCGGTCTCCCGTTAAAAGGGTCTCCTATGATATCACGGAAATGACGGAAGCACTTAATCGCGCGTAAATTAATGACCAGAGTATATCCTACGAAACTGGTATCGGATATTTCCGCGATGAGAAAAACCATCGACTTTCTCAAGCGTGTAATAATCCGTCTAATGGTTCCACGGTAACAATGTTGCACTAATAAGGCATACCGGGAAGACGCCGGTTGTTTCGCTAAAGCACAAAATTACGAGCTGCCTTATGAATCATCTGACTAGAGCTTATCTCCAGACGCGCATCGAGGATCCGACTATTGTCTACGATTTTTCTTTCTCTCCCCTAACACGGGACTTCGCACGCGATCGAGAAAGAAATACGGCCGTGACTTCGACTTTTCTTTCTTCTCGTTTCGTTGCAACGTAGCATTAAAACACGCGTTTAAGCGATATTCGATATGATCCCAGGTACTTAGGTGTATCGCTGTAATGTGATATAAAATAGTGACGTAACGGTTGAAAGCTCGAGTACGCAAAGGAAATAGAAGAATCAGTAGCGAATGGAGATTTGCGTATTGCGTAACGTTCGATTTTATTTAACAACGAAATGTCACCAGATCAGCATTTTAAAACGTCTGTTAAGAAGACACGCTTGTGTGTCATAAATTTAAACGGTATGACGTGTTGTGTAATAACGCTATGAATGAGAGAGAGAAAAAAATGAAAGTAAAATAGGTATACGAGAGGAGGAATAAAAATCTCGATGATCTATACTTTCCCTCTTGATCGAAGACGATCTATGAGAAAGCCAAGGGATTGCGGAACCGTCGACAATGAACGATGAACGGTGATGATGTTCTATATATTATACAAGGACGGCTCGAATTCGTAGCGGTGAAATTTGTAAAGATACGAATAGCGCGTCTATTTACCATCGAGAACGAGACGAAGATGATTGCGACAGGTTACTCACGAGAAGACGTAATTAGAACAAGGCTGTGAGAGACCCCACCGAGCGATTGTATCGTTTGTTAGATGCCGGAGACGGCGATTAGCAAATAGAACGAACGCTCGCCGATGGCTGACAGTCAAAATTAAACGTCCGTTGCATATGATCGGTCTACAAGAAATTATGGCGACGGATAAATTTCGCGTTATTAGTTTTTAGATGCTCGACTATTTTTAAGGGTAGAATTATACAGGATTTCATCATTTAATATTCTAGTGTATTTAGAGTAAGTGTAGCAACTTTTCGAAATTTTTTGTCGACATTTTGATAACACGTATAAATAATACGATTGTCTAATAAAAATAGTTACCTAGTTATTAAAGGATTTACCTAAACTCGTGTAATCGTTAATAATTGTTGTATATAACGGATTACTTAATGAATAGTAATAAAAAAGCTAATAAAAATTGAGAGGGCACGGTTTTACGACTAGAATGACAAAAAAAAGGTTCCGGCTCTTCTGATCGCGTTTTAAGGATGCATGCGAGCACTCACGCACGCGCCTATCGGTGCATCTATTCCATTCTCTATCTCTCCATCTTTCTGGAACGCACGTGACTGCCGGACGTTGCATAATTTTGAATATACGTGAGCGAAAGAGAGTACGCGAGTTAAAGTAAGGAGTGAATTCCACTGACGAGGCGTTTCTTAAACCGCCCGATTTTTTTTCTCCTCTCCTTTACTTTCTCGAAGCTACGAAATCGAAATTTTGTAAAGAAAAGAAACTGAAATATTTCACGTTCTCCGTCTGGTCGATCTTAATTAAATCAAATTTCCTAATTAAATTAGATTTCTACACATTTTTCATACTTTTATACTTCAAAAAGTGATTGGAGAAAATAAAAACGTTCCGAACGAGTAAAAGACAGTTTTGCAATTAAATTAATACAAAAAAAATGTATATCTTCGTATCCCCTCTGAAAATATTTTCGCAAGTACCAAGCCTCACGTGACGGCCATGTTTTAAATGACGTCACATGATCTACTCTCGACTGTCACCCATATTTTATGACCGCGGTACAATTTCATTTCGTCATTCTATTGCATTCTATTGCAGAACGAGTGGTGTATTACCATAGGGGGACCCGCCGAGAAGATAGAAAGGATGCGATCGATCGAGACGGTTTAAGAAGAAAGGAGCCGATCGTACGCCGATTAAGATGAACGGAAGTGGAAAGGATAATTGGTGCCAACTGGCACTGATACTCGCGATTCTATCACTATGCGTCTCAGCTGAAAAGGTTAAATTACATTTAGATGTTGTTTACCACCCATCCTGCATTTTCTTACTATTATCAAAGTATAGTCTACGTTTAATCGTTTGTTAATTATGTTATCTTTACTAACGCGTATATATCTTCATTTGTCCGAAAATTGAATTTTCTAAAAAAAAATCTGAAAATTGAATCCCCTGAAAAAATTCTGGAAATTGGAAAAATCAATTTTTTTATTTTTTTTTTACCGAAGATCGTAAAAGCGCATAAATTACAAAAGGTATTAAAGCCATTAAGAACGAAGGCTCGTCGAACATAATGAAACATTCACATACCATCACTTATAGTACCATGAGATGATCTCGTTTCAATTAACAAACACAGTTCGCACGAAGTCCTTAGGATTCTTTTTGCAGCAAAAGCGTCAAATCTTTAGGGAACAAGTGTTACCCGCTCTCGGTGGGAAGATACCGGAAGAAGCTTTCAGGACCGATCGGCTAGCGTTGAATCGTTTAAACAAAGAAGGTATCAGCGTACCGGATGGCGTTGTCTTAGACGCGAGACACGTTCACAAACATCCTCGTACTTCGCAGCATATGCCGAAGATCATCAAAGTAAGCAAGCGACTTTTTTTCTTCTACCGATCAAAATTAATCAATTAATCGGTTTTCACGTTATCGTCATTTTTTATTTATTATATAATTAAAAAAGCAATTTTCTTATATAATTAAGTTCAAGGACTGTAACTTATACTATGAAATATAAATTTCACCATAGAGTCGCCAATGACCTAGATGTCGACGCGACTTT